>CANYCX010013410.1:0-10602 GCA_948193385.1 Breynia disticha f. nivosa
CAGGATTGGAGAAGGATCTGCTAAAACAAAATGACCATGATTTGCATATGGAAGGTTGCAATTCTCCAGCACCAAGCAAATGAAGCAGGAAGGGATATCAACCTGCGAATTAGTTCACACAGTGAATCCTTGAACTAAAGAATGAAAATCTTTATTGATAAAGAAAAGAACGAAATCTTTGATGAACATTTCACATTTGTGCTAGGCAAGATTGATACTGAAAACCTTAGGGCTTCAAAGGGTGCAGCACAAGTTCGAAAAACATCCGTCGCAGACAATCGTAAGAGGAGCATATGCTGTCAAATGTTGGCCAGTTTCGGTTTTGTAATGAACTCCTTTAATTATTCCATTTTCTTCCATCAAAGATGTCACTGTTCCTTGTTCCCGGTTTACACTGGAAGACAGAAGAGTTAGCTATGATTTAAGATCAAGATGTTTTTCTGAAAGGGAAAATTCCGTGGATACAAAAAATTTCTCGGGAAGAGCTGCAGCTTTTTCCCTCATCTTCTGAATAAAACGTCCATTGTGAAAGCATCTGCCAACCACATCAGAATGGAACTTCTCCAATGAGTAAGAACTTTAGTACTTTAACCATCTTTAAAGAGAGCATATCCGAGGGTTCTTTCAGCATCAATGTCGCTCACACAATCTGCACACACGGAATCACCGGCATTGTAAAGATGATAAACTTCTGTTCCTTGACAACATGAATTGCTTTCAGGCTTACCCTCAAGACCCAACTCAAGTAATTTCAAGTAACCTCCTGGTTGTAGGAGTTCTCCAACTATTCTGTCAGGCTCAGTCAAGTCTCTTTCAATTAAGTGAACTCGGCGGCATCCATCCTGCAATACCAAGAAAACTAGAATTAGATAACGTAAATGGAATCAGCCAATGCAGCTTCTGTCAAACAAACCAAGAGCATAAGCAAGAGCAGAACCAGCAACACCAGCACCAACAATGATAACATCTGTACTCCCTGCATTATTATTAACATTCGAGCTGCTTGATGCTTCATTAATGGAACCTTTCTTGGAGCTTCTCTTCACTCTAGAAGAGTACACAAAAAACATGAAACCAAATGCAGATGCTAGAAGTCTGATAATGTAATGAAATTCCATCTTTACGAGCAGGGAAGTTTCTGTGGTCGCTTTTACTTCTGTGTTTCAGTTTTAGTAGAGTTGTAGTGGTGAATTTCAGATTGGTCTTGCCTGCTTTTTATAGCATTAAAGATGTAGTGAAGTGGTCAATGGTGGTTCTAATATACTCTAAAACAGCAATCCAGTTAAGACCACCACTAACATAAGAACTGTAAGTAATGTCCAAATGATGTTTCATGATGTATTGAAAACCATGGGGGTAAACAAGGGGTAATTGGCAGATTAAGTATTCATATTAATTTAGTTCGATTTGTGCTGATGTTAAGCAAGTCTTGTAACCTAGCACATGGATGCCAGGCTATACAAATTATGGAATAAGTTGAAGGGGCAGGTAGAGTAGAATCCATAGAAAATTTTCATCAGCATGAATAAAGCTATTTACGTGGTCCTATTCTGGGACTTCCTATTGACTAATTATGAATGACTAATTATGAAGGTAACGAACTGGAAGATTAGTTTACTAGTCGAACCGTAGTTTACTAATTAAATTATTAATTTAAAAAATATAATAAAATATAAATACCAAATTATTTAATTTTTAAAAATATTAAATTTTCAATGCTTAAAAACCGATCTAATTCACCTTTTAAATAGTTGAACCGGTCAGTTTATCAAATTATGATGAGTTTAATGTTAGTTCACTTACAAACCAGTTCAATTGGTAAAATCAGACTGAACTAATAAACGATTCACCGTTCAATAGGCCAATGCGGTCTGGTTTTTATAATGGTTGGACAACTAGAATGCTCCTTGGGCAAATTCATTGAGCTGTACTTACATTGACTGGCTTATGTACACAAGCGTTCTTGTTACAATATTGGACAATAGCGGCCGCTGAGGACAATTTTAACACACATATATACAGGAAATATATGCACTGATGTCTAATGATTCCAAGACATTTCATGTTTAGGCATCAACGGGCACACACTCAAAAGCATTTAGCTCAACATGTTGCTTCCCCTCATTCTGTGGATGAACAACTAAAGAGACGCATGCCTCTGCCGGTGAAGATCGATCATCTCCCTGTTGAGAAAGACGTATTGAACTCACCAGAGGCTTTTGGCCGACCATTTCTTTCTTGTCATCTTCATCGTGCGAGATGATTTCCCATTCCTCTTTCAGTGATGTCAATTGTAAGTTGTTTGTGTTGTGCGTCTCTTTTTCAAATGCCGTGGGAAGAATGACATAATCATTTAATGGGTTGTAGTACGGATCTTTATCAGCTTTTAGCCAATGCTTCAGGATCCTAAATACGTGATGGTCACAAAGAATTCCCCGATGCTCGGCGGGGACTCCAACCCTTGCTTCCGCATTGAGCCCATCTGCCTGGAAGATAGTGAAAGAGATGGGAAGAAAGAAAGCATGCTTAGATATAGACAAATCAACCTAATGGCAAGATTTTCAATCAAGAATATGTAAGAGATGGATTTCCCTAGTAATAAAAACAAAGGAAAAACAAATTCTCGGTTTATATGAAGAGTTCGGCAAACCTTGGCTGATTCAGCAGGAACAGTCCCATCCCCGTCAACGCAAACATATTTGGGCTGAAATTATATAATCGAAAATCAGTTTCATGTCTAAAGCAACAATCACAACAAAATACCAACTTAGCAGAACAGGTGCTCTCAAAATAAGATTGAATTAGAAACAACAGCAAGGGTTAGAAAATAACCTCAAGAAATCGTAGTTCTTGAAGATTTATGACAGGGGCATCATCACCTCCATAACTGCAGACCAGTCATTGAAGTTAGATTCATGCACACAAGTAAACCTTGATTAACCGTATGAGATAGTTATACATTTTAGCTCTCCTTTTATTATACATGAAACTCTATCAATATTCAGTCCTTCAAAGACCCACATCTACGTGTGTCGAGCACTTAGCACAATATAAGTCGAACGCTTGTATCAGCCTTCATTTTGGCCCACAAACCGGCCCCTCAGCAACTAGGCTCCGCCAAGTGATAAATGTCATTTTATATATTTTAACATTATTTTCACGACATTTATAAACCAAGCAATGATGATACTATCGAACAGTAATACAACGACCGGAGTACTTAGTATTGTATTGACAAGAACTTATAAATACTAGTACTAACAAACTAATCTATCATCCAATCTAAACAATAAACTCTGATTTTGAATCTAATAAACTAAATTAAAGACTAAATTTAAAGTTTAAGCTGCAAAAAGGATTAATAAAATTAACAAGAGAAAGAAACATGCATGAAACAATAATTTGCATTTGCTTTGGTTTTGTTGTCATCTAGCATTATGATTTCTGGCCTATGATGATACTGCATAGATGAATTTATGTCTTGCATAATACCTTAGAAACCTGATGTGGATACCAAAATTGATGATGGGCCACAGAACAAAGGCTTCAGATGAGTCAATAGTCTATCTTTTCATGTACCATTTATTCCTTCTTTTTGTCGTTTTTCTTTTTTCTAAATGAAGAGATGTCAGGTTGTTAGGAATATCAGTATTCGAGCATCATGAGGCAGAGGAGGGAGGATTATTCTGTTTTCTGAAAACTTTGTGGCTTGTGGATAGTGACACCTCTCGAAAAGTGTCTACTGTTTTATTGATTACTTTATTTGCATCGGTAGGACTTAATTGGTCCTGAATCTTGCTATCAGTGTTCGTATTAATATTTATCATTTGCAGATTGTTATAACAGTACAAAGAATAAACTTAATAAAGTGTGGATAGAAATATTACCAAACACTGTGAGGTGTCTCAAGATTAGTCCCATATACGTTATAGAATTTAACTGACGGAGGAACCTTCGCCCTGGCCAAAATATATTTTGTTTCGCTTGCCCATTTCAAGACGTCTAAATTAAAAGGTAAAGGAATATTCTCTCCATCGTAGTTGACCTGAAACAACAACAAAAGAGGCAGGTTCCTATCACGACTTCAGCATTTTTCAATGTTTAAATATTTTCGCTGCAATTTTTTAAAAAAATGTACAAACTAATATGGAAGGTAAGGCAAATAGAAACTAGCTCATTCAATTGTTGTCTACAAGGAAAAAAAATGAGAGTCATCTAATAAATCAATTATTCACGTGAAAGATGAAAATTCAAAGTTATGAGATATGAGTCATTTAGATGTTGTAAACTATAAAACTTGATGGCTACATGTTTCACTGATATGTATTCCAAACAAGCCAAGTTCAGAGCTCACCGAGTTATCTGAAAGAGCATCCTCAAAAACTTTTATGCTCTCTTCAGGGGGATATGAGTCTATATATATATGAGAATTTCCATCACCATTTTGCTTCGCTCTCCATATCTCAAGAAGAGGAACATGTTGCCACCGGTAGAATGGACAAGCCATTAATTCATATACTGATGGACATTCAATCAGCTGAGAAACAGTAAAAAAACACGAACTTAATATGCCGCGTACATTCAGATCAAAATTATAATAGCCCAATTAATCATATATTAACTCTGGAAACCATCAATAAAAAGAAAGATCCAATAAGATAGTGATCTGAAAAGCATAGAACCTAACCATTTGGTGCATGCTCCATTTTGAGATAAAAAAGTTCTGCTCCCACCCTTCAACAAATGACATGCCGTTCAGAAAGGTAGACATAATATAGCCAGGTGCTCCTGAAAAAAAACCGCCCGTGTAACTTTATTTGATACTTAATTAAAATTAGGTCACAATTGAGCCAGAAGTTGACACCAAATACATGGAAGGATAATTGAAACCTTAACATTGTCATGCAATTGTTAAAACATACAAGGTTTGCAATTTCGATAGCCACTAATGTGCTGCAAATAGCTGTGCCGAAAGAACTTGCTACTGCAGTTCAGTAAGTTACATATGTAGTTAATACATTCAAGCTGAAAAATATGACTTGCCTCGGAATGGAGCAGCAATGGCAATCCAATTTTTCACATATTTCTCAAAAACCTGCCAATTAAAAATATATAATAAGATCTCCACTGAATGTAAAACAAAAGAAAACCATCGGCTAAAAGTGTGTTCAAACTGGGACAAAGGAAAAAGATATTAAGGATCCACTTACATCAGTGTGCAAGGACATGAAACATTTAACAAGAAGACCTCCCATAGAATGACTTATGACATTTATCTTTCTTCCTCCTGAAGCTTCATAAGCTAATTGTAATTTTCTGGAAAATCGCTCCATTGTCTCTTTTAATCTAAATGACAATTTACAACGAAAGTTGCCCCAAAATCTTAATCAGCAACTGAATAAACAAGTAGACGTAATAATGACAGGGATGTTTTGATCACATAAAAAGACATCACATCAGAAACAATTAAACAGTAGTTGATTTTCCAATTAACAACATTGCAAGAAGTTGTATACCTATTGCTTTGGCGAAAATCATATCCAAACCCAAAAAGAGTTTTTCCCTCTTGAAAGCCCCAGTTGATCATTTCAACAATCATATCATGGAAATAATAAACAGATTCACGTCCTATCATCTGCAGAAAGCATAAAATACCATTTGATATCCATTATAAGGTGAAACTGCTTCCAGGTTCATAAATAACATAAAATAATATAATCACTAAAACACAACACAAACGAAAAAATATTCACAGCCTTTCCTCTACAGTGAAAATAGCTATTAACAGGAAAATCTAAAATATCAAACACAACAACAAAGACTATATATGCTGCTCCGTGGACTCAGTCCCTCTTCCTACTCATCTCCAATAGAAAGTAGCTAGTAGATTATGAAATTAATCCTGGTAAAATCAGCAAAAGAGAAGGCAAATTACCAGGTCAGGATCCAGGACATCAATTGCATGCAATCCATGTCTGTCTTCAGGAACCACAATTCTTGTTTTAGGATCTAACGTTACTGATCTGCCTGCTTCCAGTAAAAGGCATAACCAGTCATAAACATTTTCCAACAAGCGTGAGAGTTCATGGATAAATGAACATGCTGAAACATGCAAAGAGCTTCCGATGCAGAGCCAACAGATGGAAGAATCAAAACCTCAAGTCTCGGGTTACAAAATTAAACAAATGACAAGTTCAGCCAATCAATATGGCAATTGTACAGTGATTCACATCACAACAACTCATCACAGCTAAACACAAACAAGTAACTCTTCATGATGACAACACGTCTACATACACCCGATACCTTTTTGACACTGATAAGCTCCATTGAACATGTACTTGGCAATTACTCACAAAACACAACTCCTTATTTTCCTATTACACAAAACCAACAAAACAATACAAAAAGATAAAAAAAAATCACAGCTCCATCAAAAAAATGTTGATATTCAACAGCTCACAAATAATTAAGCTTAAAATGACCTAATAACACTACACAAAAAAAGAACCATTGATCCAAGCCAAGCACAAACCTTTAATAAATAGAACACTAAGCAGTGATCAAAACACAAATAACCAACAAAACTACAAAAAAGAAGCCTCACCAGTATCTTTATCAAACTTAGACCAAAGCTTTGTCCGAAACTTGTAGTCGGCCTCAAAAATCCTGACCCAAACCCTCTCACTCTCGCTCCCATTCTCATAATCAACCGCCTTTAGAATCGAACCGGCAATACCAGGAACCAAAATAACCGGGTCAAGGTCCGGGTCAACAAAAGGTTGAGGTTTTTTGCGTAAAAGCTTTAACCATAGCTCCACGGATTGCACAATGTCCTCTAACAACACAACCATGTGAGCAATCGCAGGAAGGTTGAGGGCTTTAAGGGTTTTGGGGGGTAATTCGGGGAAGCTGATTCGGGTCGGGAGGGGAGGGGAGAGGAGAGAGAGAGGGGAGAGAAAGAGGGAATGAGCGACAGGTGTAAGCTCTAAGATGACAACTCTTCTTGCTTAAAATAATATTCACTTATTTTTTTTGTTTTATTACAAACTATATAAAAATAATTACATAGTCCTTAAAATAAACTAGTAAGTCCTGTTATTTTAAAAATTTATACCTTTTAGTACATATGATCAGTATGCCTTAAAATTACATGTATCGTTGCATAGAACAAAAATGAAGACTAATTCTTTTTTCCCTAAGCACAATTTGTAAAAGAAATTAAAAATTAGATAGTTGAGAATTAGATCTCTTTAAAGCACTATAATGTTTAAGGCGATGATAAATTTGACAAAGTAACAATATATATATTATAAAATGTATCTTTAATGAGAATATAGCTTGAATGAGGAATGAGAAATATATTTACAACGATGAACATGATATCTATTATTCATAATCTTTATTTAAATTTGAGCTTGAATTTAAAATAAAAATTTGAACATGAAAAATATATTTGAGCTTTATATCTGGCTTAATGAGTTAGATATAACATGTTTTACTACTTAATTAATATACAAATATATTTTTATACTTTCCAATTCAGATACAATTACAGTTTTTTTTTTTGCTAAACAAGTCTTTTTTTTAAGTTAATGAGAAAGTTATTGGACCAGTTATCAAATAAGAAAACATTAGGTTATTAGTCATTGATTAAACCGATGATTTACCGATCGAACCAGCAGTTTAAAAATAATATAAATAAATAAATATGTATATAAAATTATTTATTTTTTAAAATTATTTAATTTTTTTAATACTTAAAACCGTCTAATTTTCCGCTTGAACCTACAGGTTTACTAATTTTTCATTGGTTTGATATCAGTTCATTTGCAGGCCAATTGAAATTATAAAATCTAGGACTGACAATTTCTGACACGATAACATGATTAATGACTACACGATTAGATACGACACGAATGACACAAATTTTATTTTTGTTGTTTTTATGTTATAAATAGTGATTTTTGATAAAAAAAATTACTGACACGATTATGATCCGTCAACCCAAATTGTCTCTTCTAATAAAATCTAATAAATGGTTGATTTACTGATTCCCCTGTTGAACTAATCGGTTCTATTTATCCGATTTGTATAGCATTGATGAAAGGGTTTGTTATAGTTATCGTGTTGGGGGTTTGCCAATATCCGACCGAACACACATCCGTAACGCAATCGTATAGTTTAAATCTTACGCCCGGAAAGTCAAGAATTGGTGGAGTGAAGAAAGCCACGTCTGCGGAATAAAGAGATTAGGCTTTTGTTTTTTTCAACTTTTCATTTGACCAACTTTACTTTGACCCACATGAACTGATTCCCAATTTGTTTTTTCACAAATTAAATTTCAAAAATTAGATCCAATTTTATAATATATATTTTAATTATTTTTCCGGCAACCCTCTTAACCTCATATTAGTTCCACACACATCACTTATCACAATGGTTAATGCATCTTAATCATTATCTTGTATGGAGAATTTGGAGTGAACGTGTTTGCCATGGTCATTACACGAGGCATCATTACCAATTAATCATATCATAGCAAACACATAAACATAATCACATTGCATGGACCCCCTAATAAATGGGTTTACCCAACCTAATTAGACACTAAACAACCACTTAATCATGCTTTTCTATTCAATGATACTACTTTTATTATTGAAGAAATAATTTGATTTTGTTTTATTAATTATTCAATATTTATAATCGACCAAAGAAACATTGTAGATTATTTTTAATAGATTATCTACCATAATACAAAGGGTTCATTTCGTATATACCGTATTTTTATAATTTATTTGTAAATTAGTTAAAATTTAAAATTATTTGTACTTTTATTTTTTTAATTATAAATATACATCAGCTATAAATATATAAAGTTTATATATAGATCACACAAAGTTGATATTTAGTTTAAAATGATAAAAAAAATTTATATAAATATTAATCTTTAAAAACTTTATAAAAAGACATGATAGTTTAGTATATATTAAATTAAAAATTTATATTAAATTTAAATATATAAAAATAGATATAAATTTATACTTAAAAATATTTAAATTCATATATAAAATTTATGTGTAAATTATATTAAATTTATACCAATAAAAAGATTATACAGTACAAAATACAGTTAAAAAAATAAAATATACTACTCTAAAAAAACTTAAAATAATTATATTACTACAAATAAAAAAAAATAATGTAGTATATAATTAATCCTTAAACTCCAAATATCCGATGTCACCTTTCTACATTCAATTGCTATCTTCACTCACGATATGAATAATTCAGTCAATAATATTATTTTTTTATGACTACTATATATATTAAAAATATGAGAGAAATCCATGTTTTGCACATTGAAAAAATGATCCTCACTGCAAAAATAATCAACAATGCTAGTTTGATTAGTCTATTTAATTTGATAGAACAGAAAGAAAATAAGATTTAAGAAGTTATGTAAAAATTAATTATATCACTCAATTTTATGTTATAAATTTATATTTTTTATTGGTATGGTCTTAGGAGATGTTTGTTAACTTTTATGATATTCGAGATGAGATAGAAAATGTTTATTTTAAGATTTTAATCTTTTAAAATGTTTGTTAAATCTTACTTGTAAAAATTAACTAATTATATATCATGTGTTTTTAAAATATGATTATCTTGACAATAAGTCAAAATAAGCATCTCATGTTTCATCTCGGCAAAATTAACAACATACTTAAAAAAATATTTTTAAAATGCATTCTATCTTTATCTTAACCATTATCTATCTTGATTAAAAATTATCTCATATCTATCTTGCAGACATTAATTTAACAAATACTATTAAAATAAATGCTATATACAACATATATATATAAATGACTAATTAATTAACACATAATTAATTAAGCACGTTAATAAAATGAACAAAATATCGAACCTAAAATTCCGTTCAATGCAGCGGAAGAAACAAGATACCTCGTTGACGGTACACTCGTATCCACAGGCGCAGACGCGTCAGGATACGGGCAATATTTCACACCCGATCTTACACCGGAATCCGATCACCGAGAAAGAATAACCACCTGTTGGTTATTTGAAGAAGAGAAACATCTTTTCTCTTCTCTCTTCTTTTGTTGGAAGAATGGTTAAGTGGTGAAAATGTGGAGGGAGAAATGTGCTTATATAGAGTTGGAGGTACATATTGGTGAATAAGTATCGTTCATACACAATTTTACTTTAGTCCTTAAAACTAAAGATGTTTCTAATTTAATTCTTTAACCAAATAAATCATAATTAAGTCATTTAACTTAATTATATTTATTTAATGATCCAAACATCATGGACAGAATAAATTATCCTTTCAACTATCCTATGAAATGAACGAGAAATTGAGATTAAGGTTAAAGACATCTACAATGAAAATTTATCTATTATTTTAAGCATAAGTGGTAAATTTCTCCTTACAATAATAGATTTACTGTCATCATAATGCATAAAATTCAGTGAAAACTTTTCACATTTATTTGATAAAATATGTAGGACATATAAAATGAATATTACAATAAAATTTAGTAAAAAATCAATAAATAAAAAATTAATAAAATA
>CANYCX010013412.1:0-23428 GCA_948193385.1 Breynia disticha f. nivosa
GGGGGGGGTTGTGGTGTGGGGGGAAAAAAAAAAAAAATATTTAAAATAAAAAAACAAAAAAACACCAACCAAAAAAAAAAAAAAAAAAAAATAAAATTTTTATATTTTTAAAAAAAAAAAAAAAAAAAAAAAAAAAAAAACATAACCCCCGGTGCCCCCGGGGGGGGGGCCCCCGCCCCCGCGGGGACCAACAGTCGACCCAGCGGGTCCGGGCCCAACCCGCCGGGTCCAATGGTCGACCCAACGGTTAACCCGCCGGGTCACGGTTCAGCCTATGGCTGAACCGTAATCGGCCCGCCCGACCCCAGGGTTGGCCCGGTTCCGGGCCGGGCCGGTTCACGGACCCGGCGGGTCCGGCCGGGCCGGCCCGCCGGGTCCGGTTCTAAACTTCCACCTCTACCTCCAGAAGCCAAAAAGGCGAAGAAAGAAGAAACTTCTCGTGGGATAAAGAGTTCCAATACTCAGGAGTCCGGAATGACTAAAAGTTTTAAGAGGTATGGTGGAAGAGGAGCGAGCTCTGGTGGAAGAGGAGCGAGCTATGGTGGAAGAGGAGCGAATTTTTCTAGAAGATCTTTTTTTAGGCCCAGTGAGAGAAGGCCATTTGATGCCCGAAAAAGAACAAACATTATCTGTTATTATTGTCAGAGGCTAGGGCATCGGGAGTAGGACTGCTACAGGAAGAAATATGATGATTCGAAAACTCAACGTCCTAAGAGCAGTATGGGAGATAATCGAACTCGTGTTAGTGGAAATAGAGGACGGGGTGCTTATTTTGGTAGGGCAGGATCACATGCAGTAGGTTCCAGAATTAATCAGTCACCAGCCCCAGCAGCACCACAAGCTAGGATTATGCTATATCTCGTGGAGATGCGGTGGATGATCCAAATGTTATCTCCGGTACGGTTTATATTTTGGGTTTTCCTATTATTATGCTTATAGATTCTGGTGTATCGTGTTCATTTATTGATTACGACCATGCATTAAAATTTAATGTGAGGGTAGAGACTTTAGATTATATAATTGAGGTGACAATGCCGTCAGGGGAAATAGTGAGAGTTAGAAAGGCGGTCAAAGCGTGTCCTATTGTGATAGGTGATCGGGAATTCCAGGTGAATTTAGTAGTTATCTGTTTGGAGAATTTTGGGTTAATTTTGGGTATGGATTGCCTCTCGAAACACCGAGCTGTGGTAGATTATTTTTCAAAGAAAGTTTCAATTGAGGTTAATGGGTGTAAAGAAATACTGTTTGTGGGAGATAGAAGAGTAGTACCCTCATGTTTAATATCTGTCGTACAAGCCATGAGTTTGATAAAAGAGAGGTGTGAGACATATTTAGCCAGTGTGGTAGATACCACGAATACCAGTGTGGAATTGTCTGAAGTTCCAGTGGTATATGAATACCCAAACGTATTTCCGAAGGATTTACCAGGATTACCTCCTAGCAGGGGGCTAGACTTTGAAATCGAAACCATACCAGGAACAACACCAATATCAATAGCACCCTATCGAATGGTGCCAGCAGAATTGAAAGAATTGAAGAAGCAATTGGAGGAATTACTTGACAAAGGGTTTATTCGACCCAGTATTTCTCCGTGGGAAGCGCCATTGTTATTTGTTAAAAAGAAGGACGGTAATATGAGGTTGTGTATCGACTACCGACAGCTGAATTAGGTGATAATTAAAAACAAATATTCGTTACCTCGAATCGACGATCTTATAGATGAGTTGAAAGACACGGTAATTTTCTCAAAAAATCGACCTAAGGTCAGGATGCTGGCAGCTGAGAGTAGAGGAAAAATCAATACCGAAAACAGCGTTTAGGACCCGATATGACCATTTTGAGTTCACGGTGATGTCATTTGGGTTGACTAACGCACCTGCTGCATTCATGTCCCTGATGAACAAAATTTTTCAACCCTATCTTGATGCCTTTGTGGTCGTCTTTATTGATGACATTCTGATCTATTCTAAGAAAAGAAATGAGCATGAAAAGCATTTGCGGATAGCATTACAAATCTTGCGGGATAGGTAAATGTATGCTAAATTTCTAAATGTGAATTTTGGCTGGAAGAAGTCGCATTTTTGGGCCATGTCATTTCTAGATTTGGCGTGCAACCTGATCCTTCAAAGATTAAAGCGGTGGAAGATTGGGAAGCTCCTAAGAACGTGACAGAGATTCAGAGTTTTCTTGGCTTAGTGGGGTATTATCGGCGATTTATTCAGGATTTTTCAATTCTGGCAAAGCCGTTGACCAGTCTGCTAAGGAAGAATGCTAAGTTTGAGTGGAATGATAAATGCCAGAAGAGTTTTAAGGAAATTAAACAAAGATTGACAGAGGCTCCAGTACTGACTTTACCGTCAGAGGATGGAGAGTACATGGTTTATACAGATGCTTCTGGAATGGGATTAGGAGGTGTATTGATGCAAAATGGCAAGGTGATAGCTTATACCTCTAGACAGTTGAGGCCACACGAGCTCAATTATCCAACACATGACCTAGAACTTGCAGCTATTATCCATGCTCTTAAAATTTGGAGGTATTATCTCTACGGAGAAACCTTCAAGATTTTCACTGATCACAAGAGTTTAAAATATGTTATGACTCAAAAGAAGCTGAATCTCAGACAACGTAGGTGGATTGAACTGCTAAAAGACTATGATTGCTCGATTGAATACCATTCCGGTAAAGCTAATGTAGTGGCTGACGAATTGAGCAGAAAATCTTTAGTTAAGGGCGAGGTACTTTCATATAATGTGGAGTCACTGTTTGCGATGCGAGAATTGCGATTAGAGCTGGAAGTAATTGAAAAAGGATTTTTTGCCAATATATCGGTGAGACCGATACTCAGAGAGAGGATAATGGAAAAGCAAATAGAGGATGAGAAACTGAGACTTGCTAGAGAGAAAGTGGAACAAGGAAAAGAAACTCCTTATGTACTTGATGAACAGGAAATTCTCTATTATGGGCAGAGACTATGCGTGCCGAATTGTCCAGAATTGAAAGAGGAAATTTTGCATGAAGCACATTCCTCTCGATATTCAATACACCCAGGCAATACCAAGATGTATAGAGATTTGAATTTGAAGAATAAATTTGTTAGACAGTGATTATTTTAATATGTTGGGACTGATAAAGTGAATATTGAAAACTTGATGACTGAGAAATTATCAGAGATATCACACAGAGATCACATAGTTTTAAAAAAAAACGTAATTTACTTACTTCCACATAAACAGAGGTGATTAATAATTACTCCTAAATTATATGGGCCAATTAGGAAAAATAAAAAAGTTCAAGGGGTTCCCGGATGGCCTAGAGAAATACGAGAATCTAAAGTAATTCCAAAATCTTTTAACTAAAAGGACTAAATAGAAATAAAACAGAACATCAAGGACTACCCACGCCGCAGCACAAAAAATAAGTGTGTTCTGAACTTGAAGCCGCGGGACCTTGAATTGAAGGAGGCCGAGAGAGAGAGAGATGGGAAATCCAAAGCAAAAATGGACAGCAGAGGAAGAAGAAGCATTAAAAGCTGGAGTAGCCAAGCACGGCACAGGAAAGTGGAAAAACATCCAAAGAGATCCCGAATTCAACCCTTACCTCTTCTCTCGCTCCAACATCGATCTCAAGGTGCAATACTTACAACTTTTTACCATCTACCCAATTCACGAAGTTTAATCTTTGCTTTCAAAATTTATCAAAACTTGATTTTTTTTCTGTTGCAGGATAAATGGAGAAACATGAGTGTGAGTGCAGGAGAGAAGTCTCGGACTCCAAAACCCAAGGCCGCACCTAATTCAGACTCTCCTGGTCCTCTCGCCCTCGTAGCTTTTACTCCAAGGGTTTCTACCCCTTCGAATGTGGATTCTGTTGGTGATGATGATTTGAAAATTGATGCTAAAAGTGCTCCAAAGTTAGTTGCTTTAGTTGTTTTCTTGTTGAGGGTATTGATTGTTTCTGGTGATGAGGATTTGGGTTGTTTGTGTGATTATTGTAGGTATAATGCTTTGATTTTTGAAGCTATTTCTGCCAGTGGGGCTAATGGAGCTGATACTAGTGCGATTTTGAGTTACATTGAGGTGTGGAGAAAGTTTGTTCTTATTGTTGTTGCTCTATTGTTTGTGTATTTGGTTTATTGAAATTTGAGAACTCTGTGGTTTGGCAGAAAAGACAGGAGTTGCCGAACAATTTTAGGAGGCAATTGCAAGCGAGGCTGAGAAGGTTGGTTCAGCAGCAGAAACTTGAGAAGGTAACTGAATTGTGTCTTGTTATTTGACTTAAGCTTCTCGAGTAAATTTTATGATAATGTATGATGTGAGTATTTGGTTGATGCATAGGACTCTTGTTGTGAACTTCTGGCATCGATTTGGTAGTCTTTTGAGTTGTGATTGTGAGTTTCTATAATTTGTGATCTCCTTTGCTTTGCCTACTCTGTATTTGCATACTCAAAAGAGTGTTTCAAGTAATAGAATTCGATATCGAATACTATTGTCATTTTATAGACTTCAGGAATGATCTCGGAAATATAATGCGGGGCAGCATTTTAGTTCTTCATTGATGTTAGGGAAGACTGATCTCCTGGGATTTTATGTGATGCATAGTTAGATAAGGATTGTAGTGTGCCTAGATAAGATGCATGATTCCATCAATTAAGCAGAAACTTCATTTTATTTTAACGCAGGATTATCATTTTCGTTTCTGCTACGAATCAGTTTATGTTTCAAATGCTGATGCTGGGATTACATGCTGAAATAGAATCGTTATCGTTATTGATATATTAACAATGTAGGTCC
Source organism: Breynia disticha f. nivosa (assembly GCA_948193385.1). Classification (NCBI taxonomy): domain Eukaryota; kingdom Viridiplantae; phylum Streptophyta; class Magnoliopsida; order Malpighiales; family Phyllanthaceae; genus Breynia; species Breynia disticha. The sequence goes on from CANYCX010013412.1 coordinate 4,794, forward strand.
TAAATTTCTATCAATTAAAGAAAGATTCACCAATAGAGACACCCAAACCAAAGGAGTTCCTGCCAAAACCTCCTTCAAGCACTGCTTTAGTGATTGCTACTGATAATTCAGAAGATGCAGCAGTTGCCGCTGCTGCGTACAGAGTTGCAGAAGCAGAAAACAAATCATTTGTGGCAGCTGAAGCAGTTAAGGAGGCAGAGAGGGTTTCAAAGATGGCTGAAGACGCAGAGTTGTTTCTACAATTGGCCAAAGAGATTTTTGACAAATGTAAAATCTTGTTCTTTCAGTTTATATTGTCATTGCTCGCCACTTTTTGTTGATTTGTTTCGGTTTTCTCGACAGGCAAGCATGGTGAGGTAGTGCTCATGGCATAAATTGCAAGTCAATATCCTGTGAAACAACAGAAGACTTCCTCACTGCCTGTAAATATGCTTCATATTTCCACATTTTTTTTCTGGTTCACCATTAAATCATTTGTAATCTGATAGTTTCTCATAAAGGACGCGGCAGTTATTAGTTATAGAATAAGACTTTGATTTACTTTTTACATATTCAAATGATTGTATCAACAAGCAGGTTTACCTTTCTCCAAATTTCCTCCTATATGCCGTAAATTCATGCGGAGTAATTCCACAAATGTATAAGATTGAAGACATTGTTATAAATGGTTCATTCAAACGTACCAAGCACAAACTGATTACGGTATGAATGAAGAAATCAAGTCAAATTGTCGCTAAGCTCAGAAAAACTTTTAGTACTCCCAACATTATTTGTGTTCAGAGGAAATCCCAAAAACCAACAATGTCATTGACCTGATAGTAAAAGCCTTCACATTCCATTCTCTAAGAAGTTCTATGAAAGTAATAAAATGCATGCAGCTCAATCGCATAATCAGGAAACAAAGCTAGAGCCAAATTAAAGCCATATCATAGCAGCACTAGTCCAAGCTCGGAAGGTCTCAAAGCCTGTCGAACCCTGTAATTGTAAAGATAATAGTGAAGCTGCCCATCACCTGGTCCAAATTTCAGCTCTCTCAGGAAAGACTCATTCTGCATGACATCCAATGCATTGAAGACATCAAAATCCTTTTGTTTTGCAACAATAAGCCCGTCGTTCATCAACTGGATTAATGGGGTCTTTGAGGAAACGTTGTAATATGAATAAGCAGCTTTCAGAGTTGAGTAGTTCTGATTGCCAAGAATAGAAGATGGAAGAGTATAGAAGCTGCAAAAGTCTGTGATCTCATGAGTCTCCGGGCTCTCTACGACATAACTATCAACCACATCCTCAGTTGGAAGAAGCCAATGCTCCACATCATTCTCGTCAAAATCAGGGGCAACAACAAACTGGCTTAAGTAGTTTCTCAGCAACCTTGTAACAGCAGGTACATCACGAAGCTCCATCTTCCTAAATCCCGGCGTTGCTGGCGAATCTGGCAGCTTATAAAGCTTTATTGTTCGGCTCATTGTCATTCTTGCCCCGAGCCTGGAGAAACCAACATCAATAAGCTTCTTAGGGTTCAAAGACCGGTGCCAATACTGACAAGTTGTTATTGGTGTTGGAAGAACAACCCCAGCAGTGTAGGCTGCCTGCCATATGTTTTCCAAGTGAACCCTCCTTGTGACTTCCTTAATCATGACAGGAGCAAGTCTCTTTGACCGAAGCTTCTTATGAACACACAAGAAATTGACCTCAGCCATCTTCACAACTTCACCACGCACCCTAATCCTTGCAGGAATACCTGTTATAAAAGCCACAAGCTTCTTCGATGTTTTCGCGCGAACACCAATGTGCCAGCTTGGATAATAACCTGGAGGTCGCAGAGCCCACCTAAGAAACTCTTTCGAGTAGTTAAACCTAAACATGTTCTCATCATCCTCGACATAGTTGTTCTTCAAGAGGTTATAAACCTCATTGCAAGTTTCCTCAGATTCCATGTCACAAGTAGTCCACTCATATGCACTAGGCAGATTGTAAGGTTCTTGTTTGACTTCAGATATTGGTGTTGGTGGCTCAATAGGACCCTCGGGCAAACTTGTGTCCCCAGAGTCTTTGAATTGCCCTACTGGTTGTGTCTCCCAAAACTTATGCTTCTTGCTCACAGACATTGAATCTTGGAAATGGCGAACAATGGTTTCGAGAGAACCCTCATCTTTAACAATTGGGTTTGCCTCAGAATCATGATCTGGGGTCTCTTTGGTAGACCCAGAAACCGAGTTATCGTTACTATCACCCATCTCAAATCAATTCAATACAAACAATTTATCTCCCAAACTACAGATTAACTAGCAAACAAAAAAAAGTTATCAATATACACTAATAAGGCTAAAAAACTAATAGTTCAACAAGGAATCTAAGTAAAGAGCATTAACTTCCCATGAACAAAAAAGAAATGCAACACATTTACGACAACCAATAAATCCAATAGCCCAAAGATTTAGAATGTTATCTCATATTTCCATTGCATTTATCTCATTAACAGTAAAAAAATCACAAAACTCAAATCAAAGGCAAGAATAAACAGATCTATCGAAGCAAAATGAATAGAGCAATCTGACAAAAAGGGACTTACAGAAAGCGAAAAGTCTGGTAGAGTGAAAGGGATGAAGCAGAATTTGATGAATAATGGAAAGTTTAGGGGGTTTTGGGCGAGGACGGCATGGTGCGCGTGAGAGGCTTTGGGCTGGGAGTGGGGATTAGAGTGTGGACAAAGAGGAGGTTGGATGGATTCGCTTCTTGTCTATGACCTGACAGCTGCTATTTTGTTAACTTTTCATTTCTCTCCCTCATCTTTTGTGTAATAACAATAACATCCAGTCTTCTTTTTCTTTTTTGTCATTCAACCACGATAAAGCCAAGTTGCGTCTTGAGTGTCCAATCAATTAGTTCGATCGATTTTGATCACCAAATCAAATAAACCAAAACCAAACTTTTTTTATAAAAAAAAAACCGATCTAATACATAGTGTAGAATTGATTAGAATTTTTCGGTTCGTTCGATTAATCAAATTTCAAAACTTATAAGATGTACATCACAAATTTAAAATAATAGTGTTATATAAAAATGAATTAATATGAAACATGAGTTGAACAGGTTCATGCTCGTATACAATAAGAACAAAATTCAGGTCAGTTCAATCGAATAAAACTATACTACTAAACTCAAATATATGATATAAGTTATATTTACGAAATTTCGGTTTTCTTGGTCAGTTTTCAGTTTTCATCAAGCCGACTGAATCCAAAAGATTTCATAAAAAACGAACCGAACCTACCAAAATATACAAATAACTGATTTAAACTGATTTTGATCAATTCATTCGATTCAATAGAATATTGGATTTTGATCTATTCATTCAATTCAATCAAATATTGGACATTTGAGTGTCAATGCATCAAGCAAATTCGGGACAAGATTTTCGACTTTCGCTGCAACAAAAAAATATCACGCCGAACGACGCTCTAAGATAGAGCTGTCAAAACTTGACACAACACGATTACACGACACGACATGTTCTTAGGAGGATTTGAGTTTAGTATAAACGGGTTCGTGTCATAAACGTGTCGACCCGTTTATGACACACCAAAATAAAGCGTGTTTGTGTCATAAACGTGTCGACACGTTTATGACACGTCTAACCCGTTTAACATAAACGGGTAAACGTGTCATACATTTACACGACACGTATAAAACCTAATTCCATTTGCAACCAACTCTCCCTGCAGCCGACCTCCACGGCCCACAACCTCTCCTCCCTGCAGCCGACACCACCCTCACCGCCTCCTCCCCTCCCCGACAACCTCCCTCCACGCAAGCTCGTTCCTCACTGCTACACGCACACCCCCTCTCGCAGGCCGCAGCCCTTCTCCCCTCACCGACAACCTCCCTCCACGCAGCCCGTTCCTCACCACTCCTCGCAAGCCCCCTCCTCCCGCAGCCCTTCTCCCCTCAGCGACAGCCTCCCCTAACCGCAGGCCTCACCCCTTCTTCTCCCCATCTCTGGATCCACACCGATCCAACCCATCTCGGGAGTTTGAAAATATCCGCAGCATGTCTTGATTACACAATCAGTTTTCTAGATCTATATATTGAATCCTCCATATTTTGGTAACTGAGTTGGACTGTTACTTTACTTTTTTCTTTTTTCAGTGCAGATGCAGATGTACGTTTGGCGAGGAGAATAAGGCGTGATACTGTTGAAAAAGGTAGAGATATTGGTGCAGTTCTTGATCAGGTCAGTCATTTTCCGTTTTCACGTATTTTCGTGTTAGATTATAGGATACCCAATTTCGACATACTTATTTTGTTTCCAGAATTGTTTCTTTTTTGTTTTATTTTGGAATAACAATTTGTTAATGAAGTGAGATTTCAGTTGTTCCATCTCCAAATTCTTTGTTGTTTGGTCTCCTCTTTTCTCTAGTGCTCTGCATGTTTACTGATTTGATTTGGCTAGGTTTCACATATTTTTGTTATATGAATTATATGTGTTTAATACTTTGCGTTCAAGTGCTTTACTTTTTTATCATTTCGTGTGAATGTGGTGAATTGGTGGTTTTTTCATTGTCAAATAAAACAAGTTCCGAACCAACCTTGAACTTACAGCTATTAGTGCTACTCTAGTTATAGGTTCTCATTGATTCATTTCAATTGATGCTTGATTCGATTTTATTTACTCATTGTTAATTCTCGTTTGCAGTACATGAAAGTGAGGCCATCTTTGAAAGTATGCCGAAGTGTGGAACAAAAGCTGATTGAATCTAATGTGACTAGCTTTGGTGGGACTTCTTCAGAGTTGAGCTCTTCTGACTCTGGAACTGGAAACTGATGATACTGCTGCTTCTTTGAATGGCAGATGAGGAAGGTTGAAATTTTTTATTGCAGATGATTAGTTTCTTTTTGACATTTCTTATGGAGATGATGACTGGTTGGATGATGGAGAAAAAGGGGTAGGGTTTTGGTTGAAACTCTTCATTTTGCAAATGTTGCAATAAGTTTCTAGAGTTGCCTCAATCCTATCTTGCCCCCCCAGTAGCGGGGGAGAGTTTTTTCTTCAATGGTTGTGGAGGTTGGGTTTGGGGGAATGTAGGATAGGGGCTATTTTGTCTGCAGATGGAAATGTTTAGATATTGCATCTTTTGGGGTTGGTTGGGGGGGCATTTTGTTTCTTCTTTATTTTACTTTCTCTTCAAGAGGGTTGATTTCTAAAAAAAAAAGAAAGAAAATTTATGGTTTTTTTTTGCAATATTACGGGAAAAAATGGAAATCTAAGAAGTTCATTTTGGTTTAGCTCAATGTTCATATTAACATTTTTGAGTTGTTATTCCGGTCTTGTCGAGATTATAGGCTCTACTGCATGATATGAATGATATAATTTCTGTCTTTTTTAATAATTAGAAAAAGTAGAAACAAATCAGGCTCGTGGAAATTCTGGGAGCGCATTGATCACAGATGCCTCCCTTGATAAACCAGATTCGTGAAATTTGGTACAGCTCTATAGCGTTGTGTTATATTATTGTGCGCTTTCCTGAATCCAAGATACTCCTTACTTTCTCCCCCTTGTCTTTGTAAACGTAGAGGATGGCGAAGGAGGATCAGAGAGAGGTTAGATCGTTGGTGGTTAGGGTTGAGGCGAAGCTGTGGAAAGCGGAGGAGTAAGAGTGGACAAGGGTAGGCATGCACATGTTTCAGTTTGGGTAGGTTGTTTTATCAAACTGTTAGCTAAACTCATGATTTTTTTCTTTTATAAAATCTATATTTGACCCTTTTTTTTGGATAAAACTGTTCAGTTCTGTTAATCATTGGATGTGTTCAGTTTAGTTTAGTTTAATCAATTTGGTTATAAATTTAATAAAATAATTTATTTAAATTTTATACTTATTAAATTTAACATACAACAATTGTTACAAAATGATATATATACATTGTATACAAGTTTTTGGTTGGGTTAGAATTGGTTAGGTTAGAATTGGTTCGATTATTTTTTTCAATTAGTTCGGTTTTTTGTTCACCTCTAGAGAAGGTTATTTTATTGAGAAGTGAGAGATTGAAGAAAAGAAGAGTACCAGTCATGTTAAGTGTAGAAAGAGAGACTTTACATTAGGATTGATGGTGGCGAATGCACTAGGGTTCAAATGAGAATAGAAAGATAATAAAGGAGAGAGGACATAGAGGAGGAGAGAAAAGTAGAGTTCATAAGTAAAAAGATTGAAAAATATGGTCTTCTATACAAATATATAATTATTTGGTATTTTAGCTTTTTTTAGAAAAAAAAATACTACTTTTGTCGTCTCAAAATAGGTTTCGTTTAAGGTTTTCACACATATTAAGAACACATTTAATTTGTTTTAAGTTGTTGTTCGATTAACTATCATACGTTTTTACTTGAATACATTTAAATAATTATTAAATTAAATTTGTATTAGAAATATAAAACTAGTGAGAATTATATCAGAATAAATTATTAAATGTTGCATTAGTAATATAAAACAACATATAATATAAAAAATAATTTTTAAAAATGATATTTGTTTTGAGATGGAGGAGATAACATATAAGCCTTATTTTTTTTAGTATATGGTATTTTAAAAAACCGCCCAAATTTTATTAGTATTATGTGTACTTTGTTTTTTTAGTTTACACTTTGTTTTGTGAATAATGAGACAACATAAATTTAGGCTAAAGGACAATAATGCTAGATTTAGAATGCTAGATTTCTTATTTTGCCAAATCATAATAGTCATGTCACATATGCTAAGAATTTTGATATTGTTTTCTTAAATACCATACGATGTAAAAATAATATTATGCAAGTGCCTTATTTTTCAACATTAAGCGTATGACTAGATGGTAAAGTGTTTACTTAATATGTATGAGGTGTAGAGATTGAAACTCAGCTGTGTATATTTTTACCTTCATTTTTCTTTTTTATCAACTTGTTGTCAAGTTATTGTAAACTAATACATGTTTAATTTTTTATTTCATAATATTTTCACAAAAAGTGTATAAAAATACAGGAATTATTTCCATATATTTCCATTTACATATTTCTATTTATATTTTTCTTAAGAACTATCACCTTTATTGTCAACTTTTTTTCAAACTTAACATGTTGATAATAAGTTGACAAAAATCCAAAATGTAAACTTTTTCATTGCTATTTTAATGTTTATACAATTTAAACATTTGTCAACTTATTTTCAATTTTTTCAACACCACATATATAAAAGAAAGTTGACAAAGAGTGAATAACTAATTAAAAAAAATAAAGAATGTCAACAAGTTGACATAAGATGGACAAAAATTTGACATAAATTCATACATTAAAACCTTAATTCCTAAATTAATGACGTACATTGCCATTAAAATGAGTGACAAAAAATGTTGACAACAAGTTGACAAAAAAATTAAACAATAAAACATACAAAGTATTAACACAAAAATAAATGGAGGTAATCTCAAACTTTTTGAGATTGAACAAGTAATTTACAAGTATTATTTATAGTAATTGCATAGTAGTTCTGAAATTGCCTTGTTAGACTCACTTAGCAATTTCACATCCTCTCATAACTTAACTTTCAAGGTTGTGGTTTATGGAGCGAGGCAGCAAAGACTGTTAAAACTTGATTTTAATGGTAACCTCAGGATTTATAACAGACAAGGAAAGACATGGCTATCAATTTCCTTTTCAAAGTCACGACATAAGGCCAATAGTGAAGGACACCTTATAAAGCGAGCCATGTCCGAACAACATCTACCACCATTGAACCCAATTAAATGGCATAATAGAGTCTACAAGACCATGTCCCTTACGAGCCTTGTCAAACAACTCTCTGAGATTGAACACTCATCTTAGCTTGTTTGACAAAATTAGACAACAAACAACAATGATGTAGCATACCTTGTTTTGGAGTAGATTATCCCAAGATTTTCCACTCAAAGAACACCGAATGACCAGTAGCTTCATCTATTATGTACAAAGCTATGTGTTTTCTTCTTTCTTGCTCTTCTATTTTGCAAAAAGCAATAGCTAATGTAGTTGATATTTTTTTTGAAGAGGAAGCGTGTAGCATCGGTTAAGAGTGAAAGAGGTGTTAGGTTTCAATATAGCTTAAGGTAAGATTGGCACAACAGGTTTCTTTGCAAAATATCACACAAACAGCCATAGCAAAATCGTTTCCCAAGATCCAAGCAACATATGCATTAACTAGGTAAACTAGTTTAGGGTTTCGTACCTGATCTGATGCAAGAATGATTCGAGGTGAAATAAAATTACGTAACTACTGTATAAGACCATCTTATACGATCTTTAAGTCATAAAACACGTGTCATAAAGGAGCTAACTTGAACACACCATCCTCTATGCTCACACAAACATGGCTAGTCCTTCGCGAAGAGGTCGAGTGCTAGCTCTATATGGTATTCACAATAATAAAATATTAGCAAGAAAATAAATGAAATTTTCTCACCTTGGAGCAGCCAAGTTTCGACAAACAAGAGTTGAAAACAAAAAGAGTGCCTCTTCTTATTTATAGGATACAACCATAAAGAAAGGAGGAGGAAAAAGTGGAGAGATAAAACTCTATCTCTATTTTAACTCTACATTATCTTATCTTATTGATATTTGGATAAGATTAGAATTTAAATTTAAATTAAATTCAATTTCTAATCCTAATCAACTTAGGATAAATAAGATAAGTAAGAAATAAGGTTCAATCACACTTTTAGGATAATACATGTCCTAAAATGTGATCCTCTTCTTAAATGTCCTAAACCTTTTAATCATTTTCTTGATGATTAGTTATTTAACATAATTAACAACTACATCATGTCATGGTTGTGTACCCCTTATCTATTGGGCCTACACTTTCATCCAAATAACCTATTTTGCCACCTCATATATTTTTCCTTAAAATTACCCAAATATATATATATCTGATATGGAAATGCCAATTTTTCCTTTATCAGACCTAGCCTTTGTGTGCAATCCTATAAGCACATTTTAAGTTAGCATTAAGAATAATTAATTCCTAAAGGTCATAAACCTAGAAAAATGTTATGACAATACAAATTAAATGAGGATGTTGTGCCATCCTTTTTATTTGAAGCAATCTTACATAGTCCTTTACCCTTAATGCCAGAATTACATAAGGCATGGACCAGTCATTTTTACTTTGTCAATTCCTTTTCTTAATATTCTAGTGATATTGAAATCTTTCAGATAAATAATAAAACTCATTATTTTATCTGGGTGTGGCCACACTCTTTCTAGTTAACTGATCAAGTGGCGAGGCTATTTTCTCTCTCCTCGAGAGCGGGTAATCCTTTCACTTCTCTCATGCTCTTTAACATGAATCAATGCATACCAAATCATACCCATACTTATCACCTTTTTACAGGCACATTAGGTGTATGTTAAAAGTATATAAAAATTCATCTAGAGCTTTATAGAGATTTTAGGTCTAAAAACTTTGATATAAGACTTGCACATGAGAACTATTTATGACTCTGAACCATGTAATTGTTCTCATTGGTGAATCTAAACCAAATACCATGTCGTAGACGTGTATTCATGATTTTTGACTAACATCCCATGTCTTTGTGTTCCGTAAGACTGAACCCACTAAATCAGAAAGAGTATGCTAGTCTTAATTCATCTACTATTCCTATAGTAGTGATCGACTAAAGATGTTTAGAATGAAATCTCTCGCTTCAAAGGCTCTACAGACAGATGCATCACATAAGTCAACTTAAGAATCGAGATATGCAATCATGAAATTCTATTCTTTCTTTGTACAAAAATAAGATAGTAAGATAGAATTAAGCATCTTAACTAATGAATGTAATTAACAGACAATGCTTGGGACTAGGGCTTACACCAACAAGTAGGTGAGTGGGTAGAGGTTGTTTGTGATAAAAAACAGAGATGTAAAAGGGAGAGTGGCATTGTGGAACTCATTTTTAAATATCTTTTTTCCCGATAATTAATAATCTTTATATGATAATAAGAAATCAGAATGAAATCAGAATGAAATCAGAGTTAAGTAAGAGGAGAGAGAAAATAAAATAACATTCTCAAACCCAAAACAGTCGTATTATAAAAGGTTTTACAGCGGAAACAACAAAAGAAGTTTGAAACATTTCAAACTCAAAATAGTATCATTTACAACATCTGCACAAATATGTACAAAGTCAAAACTGGAAGCACACAAAAATAGAACAATGGAGCTCGACCTCAGACAACTGGAAACTCCAACAGAAGATCTGATCACCGTAGCTCTGATCCAGAAGCAGCTACCTGCGTCCTGCGTAACATTTAAACACATAAACAAAGGTGAGTATATTTTACAATACTCAGTAAGTTCCTTACACTTTAGCTAATTTGTAGGGTTAAATGAGCGCAGGGAAGAACCATATATTCCTCGCTAGGAATACGATCTTCCCCTAATCTAGACACTTTTCATTCTGTAAATTCTTTTGCGAAGTTGAAATCGCAAGGTACTATTTTTAGTACATTTTTATCATATATCTCTTTTCTTTATTTTTTTTTTTTTTTTTGGTGGAAAAAAATGGGTACAAGGGGAGCTCATCCCCAAAGAACCCGGTCAGGGAGCGAATGCCTAGTAGGGGATCCACCCAGCAGCCGGAGCTGCCAGAAGGGCCTGCAAGAAGGCCAACTCATAGGTAGGCTCTTAACTGTTCGTGACCCATGAGCGGGAAGGGATCTCCTTCCGGACGTATGATCACCAAGGAAGCCCAGGGCGGTAGCCCACCAGCAAAGTGTCATCGGGCAGATTCGAACCCAGGTTGCAAGGCTGGGAAGAAATCTGGGATCCTCAACTTTACCAGTTGAGCCAAGCCTCCTTGGTATCTTAAGGGACTATAATTGGATAAGGAGTAGTACAAACTACAGTAGCGTGTGATAAGCTAGAGGGGCGTATGATGATTATAGCTAAAAATAATGAAGAGTGTGCAACAGGTCGTTAGTTTAATAGATGAAATATTTCAAACTTCCCACGTGTGTGTTTTGGTTATGTTTTCAACTATATTGTGGACATAAAAATATAGTCTATACAAAACAATCACTTTATGGGGCCTTACATTTTCGTGATTTACTAATATAGTTAAGTACATTTCAATTAGCTTCACCATTTATAGAAGTATCAAATATGAACTATAAGGAAATTATGATTCTCGCGACACTTATTACATTGTCGTATCCATCAGAGTTTAGATGCTCATCTTTCATGTGCACACAAAAAAATCATCAGCAAATTGAATAACATTCATATTGACCCTAGGAGAGCGCTCGAATTTTCTCAATGCTTTTTTGAATCATTCCTTTTCGGCATGAGTTTTCCTCTCAAATTAAACAAAATTCTAGCTTCTTAACTTTTTTTGTCGTCTTACAACTCCTTGTTTAATGAATATTTTACAGCAAGTGTAACAACAATATCATGGAAGCTTCTTTTTTATAAGCAAAATTCATCAGCAACAAGTCATAACATGGCAAACATGTAATTTTATGACTTTCTTATTTTATTGAAGGGTTGAATAAAAATAAAAGTTTATAATGTCTTTAAGTGATCAGATAATGGAGATAATATCCTAGAATATCGCCAACCAATGTAAACGTTCTTTAGTATTTAACACAACTTATACAGCTTAACTACTTTATTGTAGGAGATATTTTGGATTTTTTCAAAATAAACCTACAAATTGGGTTCCTATCCTAACTATTATAAATAGTGTGTGATTATACTATCTATACACAAAAAATAAAAGACGATATATACTAGAAGATACAAAAATAAAAATGAGGCAGAATCAAGGAAGAATGAGAGGCATAAAGCAGTGTTCAGTAGACATCTCAAATTTTACTTGAGCAAGAACAGTTGGATCATCAGGCATAATTTAATTTATTACAGCTTTTAGAATTGGTATTAGGGCTTGGTTTCCTACCTATTGCTCAGTAGTTACTCTTTCCCATTTCCATTTATGTTCAGCCTTTTCACGTAATGGTCATGTTTGAATATAGGAGTGTAAACAAACCAGGCTGCTCACGAGTTACTCGAGTTAGAACTCTATAAAAGATTATTTGAGCTCGGCTCATTTACAATCAAACATGTTCATATAGACTCAGATAGTTAAACGAGTCGGATCAAAATAGGGTAGTACTTGGCTCGCGAACATGCATGTTTAACGTTCGTGAATAAACTCAATGACATATTTGATTTTTTATATTAATATGTAGATTTCATATGTTTTTTATATTTCAAATATGTATATGATTTATTTAAAAATGAATCATTATCAGAGCAAAATTATATTTTGATAAAAATAGATAATAAATTATAATAAATTTTACTATATTAATTAAAAATAATTAACTTTATTATATAAAAATAAAATTATTAATAATATTTAATAAATGTGTTAATTTTTAATTTTGCATCAAATAAAATTATATTTTAATTTTTGTTTAGCAAAGCCCGAAAAACTCATGAACATGCTCGTTTGCTCATGAACTTCAAACAAGCCCGTTCATGAACAAAATTTTGAGCTAGATACAAAACTTAGTTTGAGTTCGAACTTGTGAAATTTTAAACAAATTGAGCTCGATTACTCTAAAATTCAGCTCGCTTACAGCCCCTATGTTTGATTAAATGGAAGGTAATTTTGTCGTCTTGCATGAATGTATAGTGGTACTTGTATGGTAATATTTTTGTCTTCTTATTAAATACACTGATGATGAACTTGTGTGATGAATCTGTGAGTCAAAACATAAACATATATATGCTGTTACATGTTGTATTATTATTCTGTTGCTCTTGTGATATGTCATCTAATGAAGACAAACACCAAAAGGTATTATGTGTAAATTAATTATGTTATTACTTTTACTTTTAGCAACTAACTAGTGATTAAATAACAAAATTTACAAATAGTAATGACAATGGGGCAATGGGACGGGTCGGGGACGAGTTATGATATTATTTATAGATAAGCATATGCTCATCAAAATAACAAAAAAAACATCTAGCAGAATAAAAAAAAACCACCAATCAGGGGCAAAGGTAGACCAGTGCCAGTGGGGGACCGTCCACCCACCATCATCGGAATAATCGCATGTTATAGGGGGTTTAAAAGGGGTTTCTGAAGTTAACAAGATGGTGCTGCACCGAGAGAAAATAAGGAAAGAAGGAAGCACACGGTAAAAAAGAACAGAAGACACTGGAAACCAAGACAAATGGTAGGAGTGTTGTGAATGGTGGTAAAAGTTGGAACGAAGGAGAAGGTGAGTTGCGGGTGAGTTGCTGAATAGAGAAGTTAAGTTGAAGACGACGATTCTATTTAGTTAAGGTATAATGGGCATTGGGCCAGAAAAAAAATCTTAAAAGTATGGAAAAGACAAAATGAAGTCAACGTTTTGCTTTTTTTGAACAAGTGAAGTATTTTTTTTTTCATTTTTCTTGTATAGTTATTACGAAAATTTCGTCAGGTGTTCAAACTTTAAGCACAAAAAAAGATTAATGCAGAAACATAGATTTGGTGTTTTGGATGTTATTTTCCTAACAATAATTTATATTTTTTATTTTGTTTTAGCCAAATTTTAAATGTTTATCAAATTCTTTTCTTGAAAATGAATTATCCCTTGAAGTTGCTTTTCAGCATTGACATTGATTGTTTTGGTATATTTGTATATAAATATAAGGCAATGTTACTTGAGGAAATGCGCCACAAAATCTGAATGTGTCATAAATTGAAACTTAGTATAGAAGATATGATCATTCTAAATATATTAATTATTTTAATATTTTATTAATCAATTATAATGTATGAGTGAGTAATTATGTGTTGCTTTGCTGAAATATTGTTTGTAGATTTTTTCAAAATAACATTAAAATAATTGCAATCAAAATTAATAGATATAAATTATTATTTGTAGTTGTTTGAATGTCGTTTAGTTTCATTTGTTGTATTAAGTGGACCCATTACAAAATGTTTCTGGCTCCGCCACTACCATCAATAGATTGCTTAACTTTAGTTAGATCTTTATTAAGCTTCAATGACACAAATATAAATTTAAATTTAGTAAAACAATTGAAGGAATAATATTTAAGAAGAACTAATATATAAAAACTTAAAGGAATGGAAAAACATATGACTAATACTTACTTGTGCTATATATTTCTATATCATCATCATCATCTATGTCCTCAAGAATAGCAGCAAATTCATCATCATTCATTTCTTGTCCATAAAAAATACAAATTCATATGATCAATACTAAGTTAAAATCCAAAAGAAATAAAACTAAAATTCATTGTATATTAATATTACCTTTTGATTCAATAGACCATAACCAAATTTGAGAGAACATGAAAGCTTTCACAGTACTTGAGTCTAGCATGCTACGATGCTTACTAATCAATATTCCACTATTATTAAAAGCAGACTCACTTGCAACAGTAGATACTGGAATGACTAGTATGTCTCTTGCTATAGCTTGCAAACAGAGATATCTAACTCCATTTATTTTCCACCACAAAAAAATATCAAAGTCTGGTGTTCTAAGCAATACTACTTCCTCCAAATAAAGATCTATTCACTTTTGGCATGTGCAGTCTTAGATCTCTTTTGCATAACAAATAGATCATAGTCAGATAGCTCATCTCCTTCAGATTGTGATGAATCAAATGGATTAAAACTTTCCTCAATCTTTTTTTCCTGCATTCATTTTCCTTTGATAGTCATCAACCAAGTCAAAATAAAGTCTGATGTTATCAATATGATACTAAAATCAGTCTCATAAACTCTTTAAAAATAAAACTCAAACAATGACATCTTGTACCTTAGATCTACCACAACATCTACACCCAATATTTCATGCACCACATTCCAATACTTGTCAAACTTAGGTAGCATTTTCAATGCCATCTCACCAATAGTTTGATCAGAAGAAAGCAACCACTAATTCATTCAATGCCAACTTAATTTCACATATTTTAGAAAAATATGCATTAGTTGAGGATATTTTGTACCCAAAAAAAATCTCAGTCACATTATAGAATAGTTTGAACTTAGTACAAATCTCTTGAGCAAACAAACAATCTCTCTCTCGAGGCAAATCATCATACTACTTTAGATTTTTGTTATCCCATCTCCAATGACATCTTTTTAGTCAAAGGAATTCGTAGTTGCTTAGCTGCTTCCTCAAATTTTTTGTATTTTTAGGAGTGGCAGTCCAATAAAGCACACTACTTTAGATTTTTGTTATCCCATCTCCAATGACATCTAGTCCATCTTTTATAATTAAATTCAAAACATGATCACAACAACGCATATGAACCAAATTGTAGCAAAGAACTAACTTGCAATTTATTCTCCAAGATATTCACCAAAGCATCATTACTTGAACAATTATCTAGTGTGATGGTAGACAATTTTGTATCCACATTGTAGTCCATCAAACAATCAATTAATACTTTAGAAAGTACCACACTTGTGTGTGGATATGGAACATATGTGAACGTAAAAGATAAAATTAAATTACCATAATTGAGAAATCAAATATTACTTTGAGGAACTTATAATCGGTACATTAAAAAAACAATTGAAGTATGTATAATAAAAACTTTATATTCAATATTAAAATAATCGATCAATGTATGAACAACACCATGTATAACTTAATAACTTAGTACATGAACTTATTATCATTATGTGACCCTATTGCCATGTTTAAAAGACACACAAAAGAAGCAGAACATAGTTTAACAAAAATATTTTTTGAGCAATGAATATTATCTCAAGATTCTACTTTGTAACACCCCATTACTATCAATGAAATGAGTTGTAATAGCCATAAATTCCTTTTTTGATGTGCTTGACGTCAACATATAAGAAGTTATTGCAATTCGACTTTCATTCATCTCCAACAGCTTCATAGTTTTACTCTTTTCACAATCATAAATCTTGAAAATATCACTTTTTAGAGTATTTCTTGTTGGACACTTGAATAAAGGGTTGAAGAGTATTTGAATATCTTCTAAATACAACATGGTCAACAATGGATAATGTTTTTCATGTTGTTAGTCAAGACTTGTTGCCTCAAATCAATTACTTTCCTCCTTGGAGACCTTTTAAAGTGCTTATGCAAATGTTTTATACCATTTTTTGAAGCCACGCCTGGTAACTTTTGACAATAGTTAGATTGAGCCTTATCAACTCCATTGATTTTTTTTCTTCTCAGAATGTGCCCACATAGGACTCTTAAGTCTCCCTTTTTTCCTTTGTACTGTAGTTTGATCTTGTATTTCATCTCTAGTTGCTTGCAAGTTAGAATTGACATCATGCTTTTCAATACTTGGTTAAGGATTATTTTCTTCTTCTTCCATAAATAGATAAACAAACAATAATACTAGAAAATCCATAAGATAACCTGAAAACTTATTCTTCTAGGAGTGGTACAAACCATAATATTAAAACTTACTTCAACTATCAAATCCTACTAATCTAAGAGACAAGGTACAGAGTTGCCCAAAACAACTGAAGACAAATACACATAAAAGACGAACTAAGACCAAACGATAATGCAAATCATAACACATGCAATGAACTATTTTTTAAGAGAAGTAGAAATAAGCAAAGTAACAAAAGCTAATCACTAGATATTTTACATCCAACAGAGGTCATGAGGTGAATCATTACAAGATTTTGTGAATTTAACGTCCAAAATTTAGCGTCCAATTAAATTGGACGCTAAATTCACGCATTTAGCGTCCACGTGGACGCTAAATTGGCGGGTTGATGAAGAGGGTGGCAAGAATTTTTAGCAGGGTCATTTAGCGTCAACGTGGATGCTAAATTTATTTTTTCTAAATTTAGCATCCACGTGGACGCTAAGTTGGCAAGATAATGAACAGGGTGGTTTAGCGTCCACATGGACGCTAATTTTGTGCTCCAGTGGTATGAGTAAAAATTGATTGTATATGTAACTTCTTGCTATGGATCTCCCTTAGAACGTACACCATCAATCCATTGTAAAAACTAAGCCTCACATTAATCAACATAACATTATTTACTAAGTTACAAATCTAAGATCATCCAATCACATGAATTAGAAGAGATTTCAAAAGAGGTGAGGCAATTTAAGAACTATAAATTCTAATATTTCTGAGAGTAACAAAATTAGAATTATAACATCCTCAGCCTGAAACCATATAACTAATATTATAAGAAAAATGGTTAATGAAAATAAGAATTTTATAATAAAATGAAGAAAAATAAGTGATTGGAAAAAAGTTAGAAGAAGGTTGATATATGGGTGATAAAAAGGTTATATAAAGTAACCGGAAGAAAGTAGAATTCATCCAAATGAAGAACTACACGTGGTGAGGAAAGAAAAACGTATGGTGGGCACGACCACGCGTACTCCACGCCCACCACGCGTACTTCTCTATTTCTAACAAAAACATATAAGTTCGTTTCATCGCAAAATCGAAGTTTAATTCATCCATTCAAGAAACCAATTCAGAGCTTCAGAGGAAAAAGGAAAAAGAGAGAGAGAGAGAGAGAGAGCTGAGGTTAGTGAGACAATGGAGATTTAAGTAAAAGATTTGATTCGAGTTATCGAATCATTCGTAGTTTCGAGCCAGGAACTTTTTGGTATAATCGAAATAGGCAAAACTCGAAGTTTTTGTAAATTTTTACGAGTTTTGCTATTGAAAGCTTTGAATTTTCTTGAATGGATTATTGAAATAATTAGAGAATTGAAATAGAATTAAGTTAGATTAATGAATTGATGATGAAAGATAAATTCGAAAAAATTCTAGGGTTAGGTTTAGGGTTTGTAAACTCGAGAAGTTAATGTAAGCAACTCATTAGGGCATGCATTATAATTATTGTTATAATGGGATCTTATAAAAAGATTCCCATATATTTAGATAGGACGACAGATCAGACGGTCATTGCAGGACCAAAGCACGCAGAGGTCTGAGTATTTACGTTGACAGGTGAGTAGTCAAACTCACTTTAACTACAAATTTATATATGAATTACACGATTCAACATGTGACAATGAATGAATGATCGTTTAAAGGTATATTTGTAAAGGAATAGTAAAATGTGGAAATGGTACAAAGATGGTAACGAATATATATGTTTATATGATCAAAATGAAAACAGGTATATACGAAAGAAAAATGCAAACAGGTACGTTGTGTTTTACATTAATCGATTGTATGTTGCGATTACGATTAACGAGATATGGTATTGATATGGTGTTGACATAGTGCTGATATGGTGTTGATATGTTGAGGTGAGGATTGGTGATATATGATCGATCATACGTAGAGGGGTTTATACTGTAGGGGGATCTTTTTATAGGATCATTTCTCTAGAGGGGTTTATACAGTACATTGTTATGTTACTGTACAGATAATGTGAGACTCAAAATTAAAAACATTATTTTCCAAATTTTCAAAACCATTCATGATTTTAATTTCAAATCTCAAAATGTAAAACCATTTATCCAATATTGCTCATCATTTTCAACATAAACATGGAGATAGAAAAGAGTGATTAAACTATACAATCAACTAATTTGAAATGTAGAAATAAATACACTTCTTTAA
>CANYCX010013977.1:0-10526 GCA_948193385.1 Breynia disticha f. nivosa
GAAACGACTGTAGTGAAGAAAATGAGAAGAACCCCCGTTGAGAAACTGTCCAATGTGTCAGTCTCAATGGTAAATTTCGTAACTTTCTTCTCTTGCATTGCTGTTGAATGATTATAATATAAAAATTATTAAAATTAAATGCATTACGGCTTGTTGTCCACAATTTACAGGTTGACTTGATAGCAATGATGTTCTCCAAGTCAAGCAAGGAACTGCTTTTTAGTGCTCTCATTATTGGTTCTGAAAAGTCAGAATCTTTCGATGGGAAATTTTTGGAGTTGCAGTGGTTGTGGGAAAAAATTAGAGGCAGAAACAGATACAAGAGTTGGAGTACGAGAGCCAGACTCAGTTCTTAATTTGGAATCTCATGATGATGATGATGCCAATGGCTCTTTTCGTCGTTATCTGATAGATGGTAAGCTTTGTTTTGATCTACCAAGTTAGATTTTTTTGCTTCGACGTTGATTTGTTAGTGTTTTATGCTTCTAGAAAGTAGTGAATTCTATTATAGGGTACTTTATAGATAATGCCAGCAAGTTTTGATTTAATTATGCAAGGAAAAAATTGAGTTCTGTTTTGTTTATGAGTTCCTCAATCAGAATTGAATTTCATTTTTAAGCTATATTTTGTGGAATTAAGCTCTAAGCCTTGTGTTCCTGAAAAATCTCATTTATGGAGTGTATCATTGTCAACTTGTCATATTTTCATCTCCCCGTGCAATATCAATTCAGGGGATCCATCTTTTCTGGGCAGCAAGAATTTCTCCGGCAACAGCTGGTTCTCTATGGTAACCACCAATTTTACCTCTTGGATATCTCAAGCAAGTGGTGCTTTGCCAGCTATTTTGGATGATAACGCCGGAGAAGGCAATGAATTTCCAGCTGAAATGGCTGATGACACTCTTCCAGATATGGGAACTGGTGCTATAAACTCTAAGTTGAGAGCTTTCACTTTTGAAGAAATGAAAGCTGCCACTTTTAATTTTCGATCGAACATGGTAGTTGGGATGGGAGGTTTTGGTATTATATACAAGGGCTGGCTCAAGGAGATAGGTCCATCTCAAGTTATTAGAAAAAGGGCCATTGGTATTAAGAAATTGGACAAAAACAGCAAGCAAGGAGTTCGTGAATGGAGGGTAGCTATTTTCTTTGCTGATATTTTGGCATTTTTTGTTTCTTCTGTAATATATGATCATAATTCATTGTACTCCAATGTCACTCTCTTGTCACAATTACTAGTGCAGGTTGAAGTCAGTTTCTTGTTGAAGTTTTCTCATCCTAACATTATAAAGCTTCTGGGATACTGTTGGGAAAATGATGAGTTGCTGATTGTCTATGAATTCATGCCAAAAGGCAGCTTGAATTACCATTTGTGGGTACAGCTGGCTATGCCGATCCTGCTTAGGTCGCCTCAGGTGAACTTCCAGTAAAAGCTTTGCTTTTCATTACAGTACAAATAGGTGGATTAGGTGGCTTGATCCTTTTGATTCCAAACTCTCACTTAGATTTCCCGTGACATTGCTTTATTGATTCGGTAGGTAACTTGTATGTAAAAACCGATGTGTACAGTTTCGGGGTTGTTTTGATTGAGATGCTGACAGGCGTACCAGCAATCGATAAAAGACGACCTCCCGCGGAGCGCAACCTGGTAAACTTATTCGGATCAAGTCTAATGAATAAGAGCAAGTTGAAAGGCATAATGGACGGGAAGTTGGAGGGGAAATATTCTGTCAAAGAAGCTTCTGCAATTGCAGGTATTGCCGCTAGATGTCTTAATCGAATAACTGAATATCGTCCATCCATGAAAGAAGTTGTTGAGACATTAGAAAAGCTCGAATCTCGCTATCGGAAATCAGCAAAATAAGCTCCATGTTCATCAAGTATTACATTGTTCTTGCGTTTGCATATGCATTTGGTAATACAGATTATTCATAATCTGCAGTCAAATGTCTCCATACCTCAGGTCAAATAGCAATGTATTAATATGACAAGATTTAGTTTTGAAATTCTGGTGTTGCAGGATGAGGTTGTATTTTTTTTTTGTGGAAGAAATTATTTTAAATAAGAGGGCGAAAGGCACGAAATGTACAGTTTTGTGAATGATATTGAGATAATTGTGCTTGAGATTTGGGAATTGCCCATGTGTGCTATCGGTTCATTTTTCTACAGGATGGTTTCACAATCAGAACCACATTATGTTCTGGTGTTTCCCCACTTCAATGCCAACTGCAACTGGCATGCACTTTGTTACTTTTGTGTTGCAAAATTTTACAAAAAATAGTTGGGCTAACCCATGAACAGAAGTATTAAAGAGACTTACGAATCAGCAAGTTAGAATTATAATGAACTAGCATGCACCTTGTGATTGTTGATCAAAATGGGCTACCAGATGAAAGTGAGAATGACTGCAGCGGTTTAATCTTTTGGAATTATACATTTGAGTAAAATTGAAACAACCCTGTCTGCTCATATTGTACATGAGAGGTCTATTGCGGATGATGTGTGTGTGAAAAATCAATCCAAAAGCGGCTTTCAATGATTTTCCTATAGCAGAAGAATCAGAAAAATTATTTTCTGACTCAACTAAAAAAAGGCCGCTGATTAACTGAAGGATCTTAAATTCTCCGAGATTAAGTCATCAAACAGTGGATAAGTGATCTAAACTTTGAGAAGAAAGTTTGCCTCGAGTCTCTTCAATGAGAATACTTTTCATATTGATCGTGCGAACTGCAGAGGAAGAATTCTTTATTGAATGGGGAGTTGCTGCAATTATAGCTCATAAGCGTAGTAAAAGATCTTCGATTTCATATTGAGTCTACGGAAGCAGGTTCGAATACTGCCCCTCTTGTTGGCAGGAGTAAACCCAATGATATTTACATATGCCAAACGAGAATTCGAACCTGCAATCACTAGATACCTTGTCATTATCGTTAGACCAAAGGTTTTGCTAAGATAATTTGTGATGGTAACTTTCTTGCAATATGTTTCCCCACATCTTGCTTAAGGACGAAGATAGAAGAAGAGGGGTGAAAGCAAATAAGTGTGCACATGAATGTTTATCCTTGCAAACAAAATTCTCTCCGTCCTCGACGACTTTACATTTGACAAGTCTCCATTTTCAAAATTACGTTCACAATATATACATGAATAATTGTCCGGATATTTCTCTATTATGAAACATTAAAGGACCAAAAATAATATATAAAAATACATCAATAAAAATAAAATAAATTGACTTAGTATAAAGTCCACACAATATTTCTTCTATGCCGTAAGAGCATCCCAATAGAATTTTTAACAGATTGTTTTTCTTTTAGTTAAGAAAATATGTTCAAAAAAATTTTTATAACAAAATATTGTAATTTAAATAATTCTCCTAATTTTTAAAGAACTAAATTATAGTATCTCTCTTATTTAAAAAAGTCAAAATTTACTCTTTTAAGTTATTTTATTATATTTTTTAAAAAAATGCATATTAAGAATTAGCGGTACTTAATAATTTTATTAATATAATATTGGTAGTATAGCGAGTGGTGTAAAGAATATTGTTGGATAATGTATAAAATTTTAGAGATTAGTTCGTTAAGAAAATGAATAAAAAATATTTCATCCGTTCTTAAATATTTATTAATTTAGTATTAAACTCTTATTACTTAAAGGTTGTTAATTTAACTCTTTTGTCATTGTTTTGCCTGAGATACCTCCAATTATTTTTTTTATTCTCTTTTTTATCTCCTAATTTATTTAAAAGGATAAAGAATTTATGTTATATTATATTTATTAATTTTTTAAATTACGTGAAAATTTTAAATTAATAAATATTAAAGAACAGAGAAAATAATATTTTAAAGAAAATTTAAGAAAGTGTTGTTGAGATGTTCTAAGTCGACTTTCTTTCTCTTCGTCTATTTCAACAAATATAACAAAAAAAATACGGAATTTAACGAAAAAAGGCAGACGCCAGTTGAAATGTCTTCGTGTCAGAAATTGAAGTGCAACTGCAAAGATACTGTAGTGTCCAGACCACTTTTATTGACTTAGTCGTAGCAATATTTTACGTCCTCAACTGTAATTTAGTCATTTTAAACCTTCATCTTTCGAAAATTGACTAAGAAAATTGTTGTCCCAACTCTCTTTATAGACAAAAAGCCAATCCTATGTGATTCTCCATCTGCAAGACAAATAACTTCTCTGAAATTTTAGACTATAAAACTATTCTGAAATTTTTATCAACTGCAAAGAAAACATTTCTGGAATGGGAATTTGCTGTAGTTGTTGTGTGGCTCGAAAACTAAAACCAGTAGTCCCGACATTACTTCTTCCAGCTCCAACCACAGAACAGATGCAAGATCCTTTAGCAGAAGCTCCAAGCACAGAACAGATGCAAGATCCTTCAGCAGAAGACCCTGATGATGCGGACCATGATTCTAGCACCATCCACCTTTATCTCAATGATGGTAAACTTCTTCAACCATTTACTACTCTTAAAAGCAACTTTTATTCAATCCTAATTAACTTAAGCCACAATTCGATTCCTTGTCGATAAAGTTAATACCTGATGAATGAGCGATATATGAAGTTTGGTGCTAACTTCAGCGACTGTGTTTGCATTATTGTCCGTGTATATGCAATGCAAATGTTCAGGTGAGACAGCCTTCTTGAAAACCAATGCTACAGGCAACAGCTTTTTCACTATGGTATCCGTAAACTTTACGTCGTGGATATCTCAAGCAAGCGGTGCTATTAAAGCTATTTGGGATGATGGCGACGAGGACAATGAAGAAGAGACCAGGCTTGATGCAGATACCAGTTCAAAGTTAATAATTTTCAGCCTCGCAGAACTCAAGGCCGCGACCTCTGGTTTTAGACGGGATATGTTGCTGGGAATAGGCGGTTTTGGCAAAGTCTACAAAGGCACACAAAAGAAGACGATTCGTGGAACTGATGAAAAGTTCTTCGCTGTCAAGCAACTGGACTTCAACAGTAAGCAAGGTTATCGACAATGGCAGGTAAATATACTTTGTTGCATTTCAATTGATCATTTCGGTGTGTCAATCATTGCTAGTTCTTACTAGTAATATAGAAATTTACTGATTCTAATGGTGCAGACAGAGGTAAAGTTCTTAAGGAAGCTTTCTCATCCTAATATCATTAAGCTTTTAGGATACTGTCAAGACGACGACGACGAAGAGCTTCTCATCGTGTATGAATTCATGAGAAAGGGAAGCTTAAATTACCATTTGTTTGGAAGTAAGAGATAGCATTTTGGATGTTTACTTGCTCAGTTATTAATTTTCGCAGATGAAATTTGCTAAAAACTTCTGAGTTTCATTGTCCAACTCATTGCAGAGCGAGCAGGTCGATCACTCCCATGGGATATAAGACTGAAGGTAGTGATAGGAATGGCTCGTGGTCTGTGTTACTTGCATACGATGGAAAGACCAATTATATTCAGAGATTTCAAGTCGTCAAATATACTTCTCGATGAGGTACAATATCAATAAACATTTACTAAAATGATTGATTAGACACATTGAAATTCTTTTTCCAATTTTCCTCAGAACAACAACGCAAAGATATCAGACTTTGGATTGGCAAAATGGGGACCTGAACCTGGCAACTCGTGCATAAAAGGGCACGTCATGGGAACAGATGGTTATGCTGATCCTGAGTACGTCGCCACAGGTTTGTTTCATGTAACCAAAAAATCTACCAAATCTTACCGTTTTGTAGATTTAAACTTCATGGGTTCCTCTCTTACTTTCTGCTACTGGTCAGGAAATTTATATTTGAAGAGCGACGTATATGGGTTCGGGGTTGTTTTGGCAGAGATTTTAACTGGCTTACGAGCAGTTGATAAAAATCGTCCAACTGAGAAGCGTATTCTTGCAGACTGGGTGAAGCCATATCTATCAAATAAAACTCTGCTAAAACAAATTATGGACTTCAGGTTGGAAGGAAAATATGCTCCGAAAGAAGCTACTGTAATGGCTCAGCTTGCCTTCAGATGTCTTAATCAGACACCAGAACTTCGACCATCAATGAAAGAAGTTGTTGACTCATTGGAGCAACTTCAAGTTCGCTATCAATGATAGAATTCATTCTAGTTGTTCATAATTTGGCAAGCAATTTGTGTTTCAAATAAAAGGGTAATCAATATGGGTTATATCTTCTCTAGGAAACAAGGTCGATTTAAATGTCCTTAGATTAAGCAATGTAAGATTCATGTATACATTATCTGCAAATGATTCAAAAAAAGATCATTGACATTTCTGAACAGTTGGATTACAACAGAATCTTCATCACAAAATTTCAAACTTGTTTCACGTTGGTTATCTAAAACCATCAGCTGCTACTGCACCATCCCCATCACAACAAGCTTCATCAAGCATGTCAAGAAAACCTTTCTTTGCTGTCCTTTAGAATGCAGAAGCATTTACTCGAAAACCATACGCAGATGCTGCTTCAAATCTTGTCCATAATTCCCTTTACAGAGTATTCTCTCCATGTTGCTTTCCTGTCCTTAATGTGCTCTCGGGTTCCTTCCACATAGGAGTGCTCTCCACTATTGTTTTGCTTCCATTGTTGGAATTTGTTGGAACTTAGATGATTTTAGTGCTGCAAGATAGAAATGAACTTGAAGAGGTGTTTTGATTCATTTTTATCATTGAACTTTTCTGATTTTTAGTTCTTGAAGTAACTAAGGAAGAGTTACTATCTAACTAGATTTTTTAGTTAGTTTAATTGTTTTTTAGTTGGTGTAATGATGAATTTCAGTTGGTGAAATCAATCTGAAATTCATGCAATGTTTTGTAATCAATCAACAGCATCAACTGGGTGTTTGGTGATTGAAATAGGAATGGTTTTATGTACTTAGCACCGTAGTAAATGAGTGTTTTACACTCAATCAGATTTTGTAGTTTGATTTTCTGTATTTAAGTGATGAAATGAATATTGTTTTGTGTGTGTGAGAGTTGAAACACACCACCTCAAATTCCTCTTGTTTTGTCTATTTTTCTGCTCTTAAGAAATGCTAGAAATTCTGGAAAAATAGGAAGAACACATGTTCTTGGTGTTCTTATGTTCTTGGCCAAAATTTTCAGAAAACCAACAGAATTTCAGAGTGATTTTCTGGGTTTTGCTCAAGAACATGAAGAACATGAGAAACATGTTCTTCAGTTTTCCTGAAAATCTGCAGCAATAATGGACTAAACTTTAAGAGGAAAAGAGCAAATAATTTTCTATTGGTGTTGTCAAGTTACACAGTTACATCACACCATAAAAGCTTCATTTCATTGATATATATATACTAAAATCAAATTAATTCAGCATTACAGATTTAATGTAAAACAACATACTGCTACAGTACAATGTATAAACAATTCAACAACTTCTATCAACAACCATTCCTATAGATTTGTTAATAGATTTCAATCAATTGCACTGACATTACATGTATTTCAGCAACTTGTAAATACTATTACATGAATCTAATTGCAACTAAATCGGCTGGAAACCAATTGAACAGTAACCATTCCCATTACCTCAAAACAGAGGGAATGAAGCAACAAGAGTCTTCTTTTTTGTGTAATAAACATTCACACACCAAATACACTACATTTCATTACTTAAATAGATTACAGCAAATTCAAATTATAGTTAAGTGAAGAACACTCTTACTGCTACAGTACAAGTACAAAAGACCCATGCTGATTTTAATCAATAATCAACCATATATTGTTGTTGATTTTGTCACAAAAGATTCACCTACCTCTGCACACATTTTCCCAGCTGACTTACATCACTACATGACTAAAAACAACAACCAAACTGATTTAGAATCAATCCAACAGCAACTAAGTTATGAACAAAATATGATCTGAGCACAAACTGTTGGACCATTTTCAACAATGTTTTATCCCACATTGCCTAGTTAAGTCACATGACTAGTATTTAAATACTAGAGGACTTGTTTGACAAGTAAAATTATAGCACTTAAGTTATGCTTAAGTGAACCGCACGCGCGCGGCGCATTATAGGCGCACTTGACACTTTTGAATTAAATTCAAATATTAAATACGAAATATTTAATATTTGAATATCTGATCTACCTTTTGAATAGCAGATTGTGGGATGCGCACTTGGCACTTTTGAATTAAATTCAAATATTAAATACGAAATATTTAATATTTGAATATCTGATCTGCCTTTTGAATAGCAGAATGTGGGGGATAGTGACGGATTTTTCTCTCCCACTAACCACGTTTCTCTGGCTATGTTTAATAAAACACTCCAGAATTAAAAGAACAAATATACGTATATTCAGAAAAACCAACACAGCTTTGCCTCTGCTTTCACTTCTGCAGGTGCAGGCAGGTTCTTCATCGTATCCTGAAGGAATTTGCTGACTCGTGCAGTTCAGAGGGAAAATATTTCCTTTAGGAAAGTGGCAGTGATACACACTTTGAAATCATTTTCGTCTCTGGTTCTAACACAAACACTATACAAAAAGAGTACAATGGACAAAATGGATTGAACAATTCTTCATTCTTCAATTCTGCAGCATTCAAATCGTGAAAACCTTCAACATTCCTTGATTTTAATGCTGCAAACATCAAATCTCCTTCTCAACTCTTCAAACTTTGTTTTGCACAAAGTCCATAAGCAAATCTGCATCTATAAGAATACATAATCCCATTTGCTTTCCAACTTGACAAACAACAGAGATTCCTCCTTCTTCTTCTTCAATGTTGGCATCATTAGCCACAAGTTCTTCTTTCTCCAACTTTTTCAAAGCTAAAGACTTAAAATTCCTCAACTTTTTATGCCACAAAATGCTCTTATCAAATCCAACAGTAAAACATTTGGCATATCCATAGTCAAGGCTCAAAGAAAAGCTTTTGTTTAGCATTTCAACACTAAACATTTCTTTTCCATTAGAATCACATATTGAGCAAGCTTGATTCTTGAATAAAATAGAACAATTCTTATCAAGCAATTGTCCTATACTCAACAAATTTTGTTCAATCTTAGGTACATAAAGAACATCCGAAATTAACTTTGTACCTGAGATAGCCTTCACAACAATCTCTCCTTTTCCTTTAACTTCAAGCAACTCATCATTTCTAATTCTAACATTGGAAGTGTATGTCTTGTCTAAGGCTTTGAAGAGACTGATTTTTGGTGTCATGTGGTGTGGGCAACCACTATCAATCAACCAATTATCATTTATGCAAATTGATGTTGTATAGCAAGAAGCAACAAACAACTACTCTTCTTTGATTGCTTGACATTCTACAACTTCAACTTGCTTTTCATCCATTCTTTGTTTGTTCTTACAAACTTTCTGAACATGTCCAATTTGACCACATTCATAACACTTCACATTTGACCTAAACCAACAATATTTCTCCAAATGTGTATCCTTTTGACAATGAAAACAAGGAGGATTTTTCTTGTTCTTTAATCTATGTCCAAAGTTGTCAACTTGCTTAGCTCGAAATGCACCTTCAGTGAGCTCTTCATGCCTAATGACTCTTCTTTGCTCTTGTGCTTGCAATGCATTTACCAACTCCGACAATGATATTTCTGACAAATCTCTTGAATCTTCCAAGGATGATATTTTTTATTCGAATCTCTCCCGAAGTGTCAAGACTATTTTCTCAACAATTCTCTTGTCCGTAAGGTCTTCTCCTAGCAATCTGATCTTGTTCACAATGTTTATCACTTTGTCAAAATACTCCTTGATGGATTCTGAGTCTTTCATTCTTAACATTTCAAAATCTCTCCTTAGTGTAATCACTTGCATTCTCCGAGTTTTGTCGCTACCTTGAAACTCCTCCTGAAACTTGTCCCATGCTTCTTTTGCGGTTTCAAAAGCCATAATTCTTTTAAAAATTACATCACTTACAGCAGAATGCAAGCAAGTGAGAGCTTTGAATCTCTTTGCCACAATCAGACCGTGCTCCTTAATTTGTTGCATAGTTGGATTTTTTGGAAGTTGTGGTGGTTCTTTTGATGTTCCTTCAACCACATCCCATAATCCATATGTTCTTAGATATGTTTTGATCTTTACAGACCATATATGATAGTTTTCATCATAAAAAATGGAGGCTGCAGTAACATTTATTGTGTTCATGTTGCTAGAACTTACCATTTTCACTCAAATCTCAGGGTAATTATTTAAGGTTGTGTTTAGGTGTCTACACTCTTAGTTTTCACTTAAAAACTAATCACTAAAACATCACAATTCCCTTAAGAATTGGGCTCTGATATCATGTTCGTATTTTTCTGGGTTTGGCACCAAGAACACCAAAAACAGAAGATGAACTCAATAACAATCTTTTATCAAAAAAAAAACTCAATAACAATCTGGAAAATTTTCAGATTTTTAGAACAGAACAAAAATAGAGGGAATGAAGCAACAAGAGTCTTTTTTTTGTGTAATAAACATTCACACACCAAATACACTACATTTCATTACTTAAATAGATTACAGCAAATTCAAATTATAGTTAAGTGAAGAAC
>CANYCX010014076.1:0-17871 GCA_948193385.1 Breynia disticha f. nivosa
AAAAAAAATAAAATATTTACTAACACATACCAAATTAATAATTCATCAGAATTTCAATATAATATATCTCGTTATAGTAAATTACGACAACATTAAAAATTAAATTGCATATTTCTATATAAAAATATTGACAATTTAATAAAACATGATAGCATAACAACATTATATCATCCCCGTATAATATTCTATAATTTACATATTAAATTTTGTCTACATATATATTATTTATTAATCTAACATTGAACTTGTAAATTATCGTATCTTATAATAAATACATTAATAACATCAATAAAGATAAAACACAACTACTCAAACTAAATAGTCACTTATAACATAATATTCATAAATTGAACATCATAAACAAATGATCAAAAAATGTTAAACATGAATAAATAAAAATATTACAATAAATCATATATAATCTTCACATATATAAATAAATTTAAAAAATATAACATACTTGTTATGATTGATGAAGAAAAGAGAATCCAGACATGCATGTATTAAATAAAAGGAAGTGAATCTCGAGAATATAAAATAGAGCTGTGGGAAAAGGTCTGGGAAAAAGACTGCTGTTTGAAGGAGAATATATAGAGGCGGCGGCGTAAGGTTTTTTTATAAAAAGACAATAGCAACGGAAATAATGACGGATCAATCTGTCGCTAAACAATTGTATTATTAAATCCGTCGCTACTTTGTAACCAGCACCATCCGTCGTTATTTTCGTCACTAAATTGTGACCACTTTAATCCGTCACTAATTTCATTACAAAAGTAGCTACGGAAATACATCTGTTGCAATTGTTGTGACGACATTTGGGCGCGAGCTATTAGCGCCAATTTTTAGTGACAGAAAATTTGGTCGATCAGTTAGTAATGAAGTTTCCGTCACAAAAGTAATTGGTTTTTGTCACTAAGATTTCTGTGGCCTTCTGTTTTTTGGTCCGTTACTAATCCATTAATATTTACTAACGAAAATGTGGTCGTCACTAATTTCCGTTACTAATAACTCATTTTCTTGTAGTGTATGTAACTACTGTATGTCGCAAATAAATAACGATCAATAAATCATATTAATAAATTCAGTATTATTATAATTTTTAATCGTTGTCTGTTATAGAAATTATTGGTCAAGTGACAGCAGTTGGTTCTTCAACAAATACATTCGTTAGACAAAAAGCAGCTATAAAAACGATTTACAGATATGCTATGAGAGGTAAATATTTTTACAAATAGTTATAATCACATTGATTTCAATATAATTGATGTTATTTGAAAAAAAAATGTATATTAGTTATCATTTATTCTTAATTTTTTTAAACAACGGTGACCTCCTTAATATTACTCTATAGGGACAAATTGCTGAACAATTTGATGAAAATATTGCTTTAAACTTACATGCTGAAGGACCAGTTATAATTGTTTTAACTGGTATGACAATGAAAATGTACCAAGGTAAACTTCTAATAGTTTTCATACTTTTTAAATACTCCGCATTAAAAATACAAATATATGCGCGCGCGCACACACACACATATGTATATATATATTAACGTTTATTTGTTTTTTCAATTAGGAGTATATAACATCAATAGTACTGGTGTAACAAAAATTTATTTAAATTTTAACACGGCAACAGTTGAGACGTTCAAAAAAGTAAGTTCATTTTTTTTATTTTGTTACAAATAACTTATTATTAATTTTCCTATTTTTTTTAACAGATAGCAACCTTCTTCAACTCAAATAACATTTCTTGATACTCCAAAAGAGAATGTATTACCCCCGCTTCAGCAAGCTCAATTAAAAAAAAATAATTACAGAATTACTACAACTAGATCTAAACGAAAATAAGGTGCATATTATATTTTAACAAAAAATGTGTATAATTAACTGTGAATTATTTTCATATTGTTAATAATAAAAAATACAGGGAGAAAGATACACATGTGAAACTTTAATAGAAAATATCAACACAACAAATGGATGGTGGTACAAAGCTTGCCAAAAATATAAAAGCAGTATTCGATCATACAATGACAAATATTGGTGTGATCGTTGCAACGAAAACTCATAGCCTCTAATCCCATGGTAAGTAACAATCATTAATGCACTATTATATTTTATTTTGACATTTGTAAACTATTTAAATTATATATCCATTTAATATTCTTTAATAAAATAACAAAATATGCAAATATTTTGTTACAGGTATAGAATAACTATAATAGCAAGTGATGCTTTAGGACAACCAAATTTCCTCATATTTGGGAAGACAACAAAAAGTTTGATCGAAATTCTTGTTGATTTTTTAACAAAATTGACAAAAATTTAGAAAAAATATTTTACCTTCAATGGTAAGTAAAATTATCGAAAAAACAAAAATTTTTCAGGTTGTCATTAATTCAACTCAATATGACCCAAATAATATTTGTTTTAAAGTTAACAAAATATTTGATGATTTTATTTTCGAAGAAATGACACCTGAAAAATCTTTGTTCATAGAAAACAACACAAAGAAGGTAAACAAAAACACCTTTGAGATGGTAGAAAATGAAGACTCAAATTTTCAAGAAGTTACTACCCCTCAAAAGCAGTTAAAAAAGAAGTTAAATTGTGCCATCATTTGAAACTACAAATCAACGACAAATATATAGGGAAGCACAACGACAACAAAAACAACATGAGTAATTTTAATATATTATATTTATATATAGTTATAAAGTAATTAGTGTTAAAATTATTAATTATATATTTTTTTGCAGCTGACTTAGAGTAAACAATTATATATTTAATTTAAGTTGTTTATGTAAACTATATGTCAATAATATTATTATTAATAATGCAGTGACATATTATAAATATTCTCATTGGATTATATTATTATCCGCAGAAATCTGCGGGCATGCTTTCTAGTTATTAATGATACTTAGGTGTCAAATTTTCATGATTTTAGATTTATTAACTATCTTTTTTATTAATTTTTAGCATATTTAATCTCTATATATGTGTGTGTGAAAGTTATTGATATTGTCATTAATTGTTGACACATGTCAATTAAAAAAGAATTTGACATTAATGATGCTGAGATGTATGTTTTGGTATTTTAGATTTTCTATACACACCCTAAATATTTTGACATCTCTTTTCTACACTATTTTTTTTTCTAATTAAGAAAATTTTATATGTAATTTTCTGGTGATTTTGACTCTTTAATCAATCTTAATATTATTAATGATACTTAGGTGTCAAATTTTAGTGGTTTGAATTTATTAGTTATCTTATTTTATTAATATTTAACATATTTAATTTTTTTTAACACCAATTATTTAGTAGACTTCAACTGTTTTGACTTATTTTTTCTTTAAAAATATTATCAAATTTATTAAATATTTCTACATAGAAAGATAATTTATATTATTAAACTAATTGTAGTCAAATCTAATAGCCTTTAAAAAGATGATATTGTCAATCGTTTAATTCGTGATGCAATTATTTTAAATATTTATAGATTTTTTTATATAATTAGACGACAAAAATATATCAATTCATAAAAATATATTCTATATATATATATATATATATATATAAAAGTTGTTGACATTAACATTAATTATTGACACATGTCAATCAAATAAACATATTCACATTAATAATGTTAAAGTGTAATTTTTAATATTTTATATTTTTTACAATTTTTTTCTATAAACTATATATGAATTTTTTTGTCAATTTCATTAAGACATTGGCACATGTCACTTTAACAAATATAGTAACATTAATGATGTATATGTGTAATTTTTTAACATTTTAGAATTTAAAAAGTCTTCATATTTATTTTTTAAATTAGTATTTGAACCAAATCTTAAACTTTTAGTTATTTATTGTTTGAGGATAAAAATTGAGTTGATTTATTTTATTTTAATTCTTTCAATTTTATTATTAGTCAGTCTAATTATACTAAATATAAATTTATAAATTTTGTAAAATATTTTAATTTTTTAAGTTAAAATAATTAAAAAAGACTTATTATTTAATTTATTAAAAAAGACTTATTATTTGATTTAATTATCATAAAAAATTTAATTCTTTAAAATTATATTTTAAATTTAAAAATTAGTTAATAAATTTATTCTTAAAATCAATAAAATTTTAAATGCAATGTAATATATAAATTAATTATAATTTGATACAATTATTTTAAATAATATACTATATTTAATATTTAATATTTTATTTTTATAAAAAATTTAAATTGTATCATTATATCTTTTTATTATTATAAATTTAAAATAATTATGCAATATCGCAAAGGTGCTAACCTAGTTTATTCAAAAACAATCCACAATACACCAAACCCCTAACAGCTATCCGAGCATCGACTCCACCCATCCGAGCATCGCCGGATTTTTCCTCCACCCACCCAAACGTTGCCGGCTTTCTCCTCCATCTACCCAAATGAAGCTTCTCTTCTCCTCCATTCTCAACCCACCCTAACGACGCCGCTCTTCTCCTCCATTGTTAACGTCTGTTGACAACTCCACGACGCCAGCACGACGCCGGCACCACGACGCCAGCACCACGCTGCTCTTCTCACTGACGACGCTGCTCTTTTTTGGTTCGAAATATCGTGTTTCCAGGTAAAGCATCTCAAGCTCAAAATTAGATTTACAAATGTGAATAATTTTTACCTAGATTTGGAGTTTTGAGGGATTGTTGATCATGATTTGTGAGATGAAGAGAAAGAGTGAGAATCGTGTTACTGTGTTAGTGTTGTTTTATGTGTCTTGTTCGTCCAAGTTCACCCATGCTTCAACGCCATCTCCGAATCTGGTGTCCAACAAAACATTTAAGTTCAAGAAAAATGGAGAGTATCTAGAAAAGCCACCAGTACTACACACCCATATAGACTATAGGCTTTCCCAACCAAAATCGACATCATAAAAACCAACTTTGCAAAAACTGGTGCATGGCACATAATCTGAGTTATCATCAGAATACACATTGCTTAATTCCTTTAAACGGTCCTGCACCTTGGAAAACCTTTCATTGCATTGCATTTCTTTGGCGAATGTTTTATCTTGTTATTTGAACTTATCTAAAACATAAAATCGTACCAATTTAGATTGTAATTTTAATCATTTCATTTTAAGAAAAAAATGATGATACCATTTTTATTTTTATTTTTGAAGCACCATGTATCTTTTTTAATATTATTACACATGCGGGCTGGGTTGGGCTTTACACGCCCATCCCGACACGAATGTCTTCTCGGCTTAAAACAAAATGAAAAGGTTTCAATTTCTTTCTCATGTATTTTTCAACTTAGTAAGATTCCGCTGTTACTAAAAGTTTGTGTCTTTCTTGTTTATTATTTGGTTTCCTTACAGTTGTAATGAATTTATTGCAGGCTACAAGGAATGTTTTGTGAGGCCTAAAGTTATGGTATAGCTTTGGAAAGTTTGTTTGGTTTTTCACATTATGATTCATTCTGATTTATGGAACGATTCAGTAGTGGAATTGCTTCTTTTTGAATTGTTGTTATTTAGGAAGTGTTGAAGGATGCAATCTTAAAGCCCGGGAATCCTGAAACTTTTGCTCTTCAGACTGTTCAACTAGTTATTAAACCTCAGGTTCATTCACTGCATTGTTTGATGTACAGTACATATGAATAAATGCACCCACCATCTCTTTTTATGCTTTGGATTGTTGGGTTTAATTCATTTTTGACAAAGTAGTGCTTTGTCTTCTTGGTATTTTTGATTTTGTTAATAGCTAGATTCTACAATGTGTTATTAATAGCTACATGAGGATATATGAGTATGTTTTACTTGTTTCTTATTCAATTCTCTATACGTTTTTTCATGGCAGAGGCTGACAAAATTAGCCCAAGATGAGAATCAGTTGCTGGAAAATATGCTTCGGACATTGCTTCAAGAGCTCGTGGTGTGATTTCCTATTTTTTATGTTCTTTATTTGGTTGTACTTGTTCATCTGTTCATCTATTATTTTCCTGTTCTTGTAAGGTTTTTCAGGTTTTTGTCTTTTATGCAGTCTGCTGCTGTAGAGTCGGGGGAGCCGATAATGCAATACGGGCAATCAATTGATGAAGGAGAAAGCAGTCAGGGGAAAATTCCTCGTCTTTTGGGTATTATTCATATTTTAGTAATTGTTTGGGCATTTATTTTTTTTCTCTTCTGTATATGTTGTCTTAAGGCCAGTTTGGTTATAATGACCTAATTTTTTTAAACATAAGAATCTAAAGGTATAACTTGTTGGTCAATCCCACTCTGAATGTCCTCTATCATGTTTTGCTAGCATGAATTCATATGATCATAGAAAAGTGGTTTCAAACCTTGAAGGAAAAAAATAGCAGGACACCATTTTGATAAACTATTCACGAGGAAGAGAGGCCGGAAAAAGTGTTAGAAATTGTTCTTCCTTGCGGTGTCCTTGCCTTGTCATAGAAATTAATACTTATAATTCAAATAGATCTCATTTATTAAGCTTGGGCCTGCTGATCTTATTTGTGAATTGTATTTTGAATTTCTACCCTGCATTTTGTTATATTTTTAACATTTAGATAAGTACATTCTGGATTTCAGGCTTTTAGTTTACCACTGGCATCTCACTTTTGTTAACTTCTCGGTGCTATCAGATGTTGTGCTGTATCTTTGTGAGAGAGAACATGTTGAGGGTGGTATGATATTCCAGTTGTTGGAGGACTTGACAGAAATGTCTACAATGAGAAATTGCGAAGATATATTTGGTTACATAGAGAGTAAACAAAATTTATTGGGGAAGGTAAAATTTTTGTGTTGAACTGATTTATTTTTTAATTTAATTCTTTCATCTTTGGTGAATTATGACCAAAGCTTCTGTGTTCTTTTATGGCTGCCTTTGACAGCAAGAACTTTTTGCTCGTGGAAAACTCGTAATGTTGCGAACATGCAATCAACTTCTTCGTCGTCTTTCAAAGGTAGTTTTATTGTTTCACATGTACAGACAAAACACAAACCTGCATACCTTATCTGACGACCTAATGAAGTTTGGCCACTTAAAACATGAGGCATCTTGCCTTGTCAAAGTTATGGTTTAGAATCATATTATCAGTAGTTCAATGTTTACAACATTTTGTTTTCTCTATCTTATTTTGGTTGTCAAACCTTTACAATTATGGGATAATGGTTAATATTTTTGGTCTGAATGATTTATTAAATTGTTAGGATCCAGATAGTAAATAATTCTAATCTAAAACTCATTTTCTTCTTTTTTTGTTCATTGTTTCATTTTTAATAAAACGTAGAACTAAAGAAATACTTGCTATGCTTATTGACCAAATTCTTTGAGCAATGATTTTTTGTAGTTCTTGATTTCTAGTTTTCTAGTAATAACTTGATATTTGACTTTGCAGTCGAATGATGTTGTGTTTTGTGGGCGAATTCTCATGTTCCTGGCACACTTTTTCCCTCTTTCTGAACGTTCAGGCATGTCTTCATATTTTGTTACATCTCTTCAATCTTTGTGCAATAAATTTCACTAGCAAACAGTACTGCTTTTTAATTATCTTAAAATGTTTGCAGCTGTGAACATAAAAGGAGTTTTTAATACATCAAATGAAACTAAATATGAGAAGGACCCTCCTCCT
The DNA here is from genome assembly GCA_948193385.1 of Breynia disticha f. nivosa. NCBI lineage: Eukaryota > Viridiplantae > Streptophyta > Magnoliopsida > Malpighiales > Phyllanthaceae > Breynia > Breynia disticha. The sequence goes on from CANYCX010014076.1 coordinate 7,645, forward strand.
GGTACATTTTGGATTCATACATTTTAATATAATCTTTTATTTACTTAGTATCTTAATTTTTTTTTTCTCAAACCATTAATGTTAATGATTTGTTCCTTCTCTATCCAGGAATTTCTATGGACTTCAACTTTTATAAAACACTTTGGAGTTTACAGGTAAAATGTCATCATGAATTGTTATTTGAGGTCTTAAGTAAAATGCTCCTATCAGACATTCTATTGCTTTTCTAGGGAGCTGCAATCTCCCTATTGCAAACATTTTCCCCTCCAATTTGATCTAATTTTGTGAATTTTTAATTCTTTATTGCGTTAACTGATGTAATTTTAATTTAAAAATGTCTTTCTTTTATTTTTAAGTCTTTGAAAATAATGGAATTCAAGATTACAATCACTGTGAACGCAGACCAAAGTACAACTGAAGTTTCTCTAAATATTGTGCCAACAAATGTGTATGCCTATGATATCAAGATTTAAAAGTATGGATTTTTTTTTTATTTTATCATGAAGGCTGCTTTGAAGATCATAGTTATTGGGTGTGATCAGCAGTAGCTTGGGTTTGAGGGTGGTTTGCATTTGACATTGTTGTTAGAATAATTTTACTGTAATTTGATGGAAAATAAGTTATGCATATGGATAATTGTCATTTCTTCATGAACTTGTTTGTTTGAGATTTCAGGAATACTTTTGTAACCCTTCGTTAGTCCTCGCGCTGACCAAGTGGCAGAAATTTACATCAAGTTTGACGGTAAAGTTTGAAGTGCCATTGGATTTCATTATATGCGGCACTAATGATGCTTAGAGCTTGTTACCGTCAGAATCTTAACATCTAATGGATGTTGCTTTTTGATATACTTAGGTTGTTCTGAATACCTTTGAAGCTCAACCATTGAGTGAGGAGGAGGGGGATGCTAATAATTTAGAGGAAGAAGCAGCGACCTTTAACATAAAATATCTGACAAGCAGCAAACTGATGGGTTTAGAGGTACTTATAAGAGTTGTGTGGTTAAAGTTAAACACTTGAAAATAATGCCAATTTTTATTTTGTATGCTTTACTTTTTTTTCTTCCATTTATTTGGACATTTCCATTGTATAACAGTTGAAGGATCCAAGTTTTCGACGACATGTTCTTGTGCAGAGTCTCATATTATTTGATTATCTAAAGGTAATAATTGCTGCACCTTTTTGTTGATGTTTATATGCCTTTATATGCCTCCATAGTTTTTTTTAAGGAAAAGGCACATGAAGGTGCAAAATCGTCTTGGGGCTCAAGTAGGTGCAGGTTTGGCACATACAAAGTGATGTGAGAAAAAGATAACCATTAGTAACACACGAAATTGGTAAAAAAAATAAAAATTAAAACGACCCTTTCAGGCATACAAAATCTGTGCAAAAAGATTGAACATAACATCAACATTCCAAAATTAAAATAAGTGATGTCTTCCTTTTTGTTTTTGTGTTTTTTTCCCTCTTGGCTTCTTTTAGTTTGATAAGATATACTACGGAATGAAGCACATGAAAACTTTTTGTTGTTGCTCATCAATGGTTAAAAATTACTTGGTAGATGGGTTCTATGAAAGTGACATTTAAATAATATAAAAGAGGCACACATCTTTTGCACTTGTTTTTGTATTTGCACCTCTGCTCAAAGTTCATTGCTCATTCTATTGGGTTGGTGCTGAGGAGGGAAAACACTGAAATTTATAAATAGGTGCATTTTCATGCAAAGTTCACATCTCTATTGAATTCTGATCTTTGTTACTAATTAGAAATTGTGATTTTATGGCAGTCGCCTGGAAAGAATGATAAAGATTTGACATCTGAAGATATGGTAAGTGCTATCCCATTATTGATTTTAGGACAGTCTTTCTATATAATGTAATCTTGAGGATGCATTTATATAAATAATATTCATTCAAAGATGAAACAAAGGTGCATCTATGACCTGTGTTTCACAGTGAAATTGGTTTCATGCTTCATATGGTTATGCTGGCATTCTTTGGGAAATGTAGAAATGGCCGATTCATGTAAAGTATCAGCATCCTTCATATTTTCTTGATTGATGTGTATTTGGATATATCAATATGTTCTTTTGTAATTGAGATTTGAATGACAAATTAATATCTAAATTTTGTTCGTAGTGGATTAGACTGTAATATGAATCATAATATAGCTACGTCGATTGAGTACTAGAGCAATAACATGCACTTTAATGTTGGCGTATAGAATTCCTTTATAAATACATTGCATTTATATTTATAACTGAATTCTCATGCTATTGCACAACAATCCAATTTATGGCAATTATTACTAACAATTGGTGATGGCCGCAGTTGGTTGTTTTTGGCACTTTCTCGGCATGTACATCCTTTATTATTTTGTAGAACATATTTTAAATGAACAAAAATCAATCTTTAGATTGAACTGCATCAATAGTGATCTGTGATTAATTTATATATTGGGTTTACGCATGATTAGCATTTGCCTATTCTACACTGTCACATTGTCAAATTACCAGGGCTATAAATTGAATGGAATCATGTGGGTATCTTGATAAAAAAAATTCATATGGGCATGGCTAGAATTGTGAATCACACAATTCTAACGACAGGCAACTGTTTGCTTCATTGGGATCAATACAGATATAGATGTGGGTAACTATTTAAAAATAGATATTCACATAGGTGAAAAATATTCATTGAATTTGTTTAGATACGTGAAGTTTCTTCAAATCCCTTTTTTTTTGTTTATTACAGAAAGAGGAAATCAAGTCGTGCGAGGAACGTGTAAAGAAAATTCTTGTGATGACTCCACCTAGAGGGAAGGATTTTCTTTGCAAGATTGAGCATATTCTTGAGCATGAAAAAAATTGGGTAGACATCTCTTTCTATTGATCTCATATCAATGCACTTTGTCTATTTAAACAGTGTAAAAGTTGTGTAGCCAATACTACATCCTATTACCATTTGCTTTTATTTTGTTCCCATAGGTATGGTGGAAACGTGATGGCTGCCCACCCTTCGAAAAGCAGCCCATAGAAACCAAAACTGCACAAGATGGAACCAAGAAACGGTAAGAACAGCAACTGAAATATATTTAGCTCTCATGTTAATGCATGGTGTTGTTGTTATGATAAATGTACTTGGAGGTTCTTTAGAGAATGTCTACAATTGTTAGGATAACAAGTAGGGAATAATTGTAACGAACCAAATCATTTTTAAAATCTGAACATTGTTACATTTTGGAAATTCTCTTTGGACAGTTTATTGTGCAAGTTACTTGGTGCTCATGTTTCTATGTTGAAAGGCTACCCATTTTGTGTGTTTGAGATTCCACTCTTTTAAATTAATTTCTTTCCATATTACAAACTTTATGTCATTGTTCAAAATTTTAATTTCTTATCAATGACATTTTTGTCCATTTTATTTATTCCTTGTACTGTATTTCTCAACAGCTTTAGGAATTTTTTTTTAATCTCAAGTCTCTGACAAATGCCCCAGATGTTGTCATACCTTACAACTAGATGAACTATAATCCAGACTCAATTGTAGAAAGTTAAGCCAGATTATTGTCTGTGCAGGTGGTTTGTAGTAACCTATATTTTTATGAGAAATCATGATTTGTTTTTCTATTGTGAGGAGAAAGCATGATTAATAGATAATGATATTCTTTTAGCAATTCAAATTTGAAGACTCCCCTCTACATTAGTTTATTTTTCTAAGCTGATTTGATTCTTTAACTCTGTTTCTTATATTCAGAACATGTGTTTTTCTTAATGATCTAGGAGGCCAAGGTGGAGGTTGGGAAACAAAGAACTCTCCCAATTGTGGAAATGGGCAGACCAGAATCCGGTATGTATTATTTATTGAAACTAATTCTGGTATGTATTATTTATTGAAACTAACTTGCTTTAACTACTACTTCTACCAATGAATTCTCTTCCCATTCGAAAATCTCGAAGAATTTGGTGTCCAATTTTTTATGTCCATCATACAAGTGTATTGATAGACAATGGGCTTTGTTTGGGAGGGCGTAGCATATCAGTAAAAGGAGAAAGTGTTGTGGTTTTTGTTGAATAATTTTTTGTCATTTTCTATTTTGTACCGTTCAATTTCTCCCATTTGCTCAATCTCCTTTTACCAAACAATCTCATTAATATATGTTTCAGATGCTAAATGACTGTATCCAATGATGGTATAACTCTGTTTCCATGGGGGGAAGAGAAAGTGGCGTTCATCTGCAATTTTATTCATTATATATAATAATTCTTTTCTAGTAACACGTGGTTTAATATATAACGTGCAGCGTTATTATTTAAGTTTGCTCTCTTTCAAAGACCTGATGTACCTACATTACTCCATTTTAACATTCATCTGCAAGTGTTTATCTGCTCAACTGTTGCATAATCTAGCTGTATACCTTCATGGTTCAACAGCCAATTAAGAGGAAATATCCCGGTGATCAAACATATATCATTTTCAATTATTAAATCTTAGACTTTTTCGGCTTTGTTAATAGGGGAATGTGTTAAAGATTTTGTCTTCCTCTATAAGATCTGCCAGATTTTTACAAACATGTGTTCAAATCCTAGAAATTAGCATGTACATTTATGTACTTCAAATTCAATATGGCGCCATTTTCCATAATGTGCAAATGACTTGTGAGCATTTATTTGACTTTTTTTTTTTTATGTATTTAGAAGCGGATATTTTAAGACATAGAAATTATATACTGGATTTCAAATCAACACCAAATCCATACCCACTCAGCAACTCATATGATCCAAACTAGACGTTTGGATTTAGAATACCAAATTCTGATATCTCTCTTCATAAAGTGTTTTAATGCATTCTGATAGATTCTAATTAATATATAATTACTACTAATATTTAAATTAGTTAAAAGTATGTTTGGGTTTTTAAGTTCTTTATATAGGGGCATTGAGAAGAAGGGTAGACCGAAAATTACTTGTTATTGGTTTTGGCTCTTTGAGTTTAGGAGAGTTGATAGTCTCTTGAATTGCTATCTTAGGAGAGTAATAGCTTCTCGAATGCTACTATTAGTTTCTTGTTATTCATTATCACTTTGTTCTTACTATTCTATAATAAAATCAATAATTATTTCTTTGTTTCAATCACATTCCTTTTGCCTTTTCCACTATGTAAGGAAGTCATTTGCATTGGTTATTCTTGCAAAACTTCTCCAATGGTTAGTGTTCAGATTGTGTACCGAGTTTTCCAACTGAATGTAAAATTGCTCCGCTTAAAAAAGTCTTTAGATGTCGGAGTGATTGACATTTGGTTTCCTGCATCTACCTAATAACCTATCCCTGAACAAAGAATGTCAAATCATATCATTACTGATTGATGCAGACAAATTAATTTATATGTAATGATAACAATTTTTTTTACTCTTGTTTTCTCTTCTTATTTTGTGATTTCTAGGAAGTTGTTTCTATTTTTTTTTCTTTTTTTTTTTCAAATAAATTTCTCTGGTATTTTTTTCACAGAATGCTTTGACTGATCCTCAACGTATTCGAACCCCTGCTGTTACCGATTACTGGAAACCAATGGCAGAAGATGTAAGCTCCTAAAATGCAGTTTAATATGTTTTACCTTGTAAGATTGCATGGTATGGGGTTTCGTTCATCAAATAAAATCGGTAAATTCATTCAATATTGAAATTACAGATGGACCCATCGGCCGGAATAGAAGATGAATATCACCACAAAAATAATCGGGTAAGTTGGGCTCCTATGCTTCCCAAGTTAAAACAGTATATGTAATTTCTTCGTGTTCTTGTAGTTATGCTTTCCATGCTTTTCGCAAATGTGCTATAACAACTTCCCAGAGCTATATGGCTTCATAAAAGGCACTGTCACCTCAGGAATCACTAGGGTTCCTGTTTCATATGTTATTTTACCGATTCTTTGATTTTGAATCTTCATTTTCTTTTTAGTTTTAGAACCAAGTTTAGTGCACTTTAGCTTTAGCTGCATGTGATGTTATGATCTCTTTTTACTTCCTCAGGTTTATTGCTGGAAAGGCTTGCGATTTTCAGCTAGGCAGGACTTGGATGGGTTTTCTAGGGTATGGTTCTTATTATTTCACATAATAATTTTGTTTTAGAATTGTGTTATATTTAATGATTGAAATGTGTTTTTGTTTCAGTTCTCTGAGTTTGGATTTGAAGGAGTTGTTCCCATGGAACTCTTGCCAGCAGATATTAGGCCCAAATATCAGTCTAGAGCTAATGACAGATCAAAGCGTGCCAAAAAAGAAGATACAAAGGGTGCATTAAATCAAGCAGAAGAAAATCAGGTATTAATCTTACATAGGAGCCATTTCGTATGGTATATCTTGATTTTCAAATTAATGTGTTGCATTCTACTAACGACATATTATCGTATTCTCCTTCGTTTACCTACTTAAATTTGTAAACTGTGTATCTCCCAAACTCAACTGTTAAGGTTCTAGTTTTCTGCATAATACCAGAGCATTATACTAATTATTTAATATTGAGTTGAATTTGATAAATTTACTTGCCTTGGTGATGACATTGTGTAAGCAAAAACTTTAATGACATTAAATTTACCTGTGAGCAACGCACCATTGATTTCTTTCTATGTTGATGCATTTTTCTTCTGCAGATTGCAACACCTGCAAGCGAGATCGACGGCGAAGGAACCAGAGCTGATCTCGACCCGTCGGCAACCCCAATGGACGCCGATGCCGGTGTTGCAACTGGAAGCATTTCGCAAGGCGGGACTCCTACGTCGGATGAGCAAAAGCAAAGCCCCGAGTTGGATGCCGTTCAAGATACAGAAGTAGAAGTAGATGAAGGAGAAGTAGGAATTATAGATGGAGAGACGGATGCAGAAGTAGAATTGGAAGCAGTTAGTTGAGTTGTTTTATTGCCTTTTTTTCTCTGATTTGAAGTATTTTGATATCTGTTCTTACGTTGGTTTAGTAAGTCATTGTTGGGGGATTAACGATCGTGCTGTTTGCTTTTACTTGTTGGCTATAAATTGTAATGCAGGCAGTGCAAAATCAAGTGTTATATTTCCTAAATATTGATATGCTGGTAATGTTTTACCTGATAATACGATTAGACAAGATACGAATTATATGAATTCAATTTTTGTAACGTTTATAACATAAACAGATGTTTGTCAAAAAAAATTCACTGATATGATTATTATCCGTGAATCTGAATTGTCACTCTGAGATTCATGGTCTTTTATTGGAGCATAAATTGACGAACCAAAGAAATCGGCCAAACTGATATTGGTTTGATCGGTTTGTTTAGGTTTTATTCATAGAAACTGGCCGATTTGTTACAGAATTTATGGAAGAATCGGATATCTAGGTTCTATTGGGTTTCTATTGAAAAAATTAGGAATTTATACAATGCTAAATAGAAAATATTTAACTATAGTTAATGAAAGTTAATTACAAAGTTTAAGAGTATTATGGATAATTTTTTAAATAAAACACGAAATTTTGATTTAAAAAAAATAGTAAATTAGAAACATGATAGTAAATTGGTATATGATTAAAAATATATATGTTTTAAAAATTTTACTAAATTAGTCTTTTTACTTTTTTTTTTTCAATTTTGAGGTTAGTGATGATTTTCATATTTTTGATTGATGAAAGTAATATAATGTTACTTTTCAAGCACTTGCAAAGGTTGCATTACAAATTCTCGCCGTTTCCGACTCAACTGTAGCCGTTGAACAACTCTTTAACAAAGGTGAACACATTTTAGATAACAAAAGATCAAGGATGAAGTCATCTTTATTAGAAGCTCAAGTGTGTGTTGATGATTGGTCTCGAGTTATAGATAGAACGCAAGAACTTCTAAGTTTACACTTGTTTTCATCCGATAATGAAAAGATCGAGTTCGCCACTTCTATCGCTACCGAGTTAGATTAGGTTTAGTTTAATTGTAATTTTTTTATATTGTAAATTTTTACTTGTATTTTTTAATTGTATTTTTTTATGTAATCACGGTATTCTTCTGCCATAAGTGAGGGAAAAAAGTAAGAGAAAATTAATAAAATATCGAGGTATCGTTCTTTTTTTTCATTAACATATATATTGTGCTTAATTCGTAGTCTTTCTCGTAATTTTTTTACTCGTACTTTTTACTTGTATTTTTTAATTGTATTTTTTAACTTTAATTTAAAAAAAATTTGAACCAAGCAAATTTGAAACCAGCCTGAATCGTCCGGAACTGCCGGTTCCAAAATTGGACCGGAATTGGCTCTAAACCGAACCGAATTGTGTATACCACGGTTCGGTTCCAGCTCACGCTTCTATTTCGAAACAGGCGGTTCAGAAGTGTGTAACACCTCTACAATTCTCTCTTCTTTTATTTTTCCTTTTCACACTTCTTTCTTCTTCTTTTTTTCTTGTTTCATCATCTCCTCCTTCATCCTTTCCTTCTCTTTTATTTATTATTAATTTCTTTCTTTCTCTTATCTTTTCTCTTCTGTTATTTTTTCTTTCTTTCTTTTTTGAAATATATTAATTTTACAATTAATTTTTGCACTCGAATTAGTTGGAATAATGGGAAGTTGGAAGTGAATGTATGTGGGGACAGTGGGAGTGCTCTTTGTGTGATGGACATGATTTGATTTAATGAATAAGATTTGCATAGATATTTTCAATCTTATGTTTCACAAAAATTGCATGGAAAAAATGTTTTTTACACTATAGGAAGATTGAAACATAATCAAATTTTCACGAACATTACGACACAATAAGTAATTCAAATAAAGTTTTCATAAGTTCACAAACGTCCACAAAAACCTTAAATGATAAAAAATAAAATAACAAAAGATTCACAATAGATCACATTTAAAATAAAAACAATGCATGTACAAACCTTAAATATGAAAGTTCACAAAGGTTCAAACAAAAGTATTTTCAATTCACCTATAAAAACATTAAACATTAAAATCGACAATATTATACGAAGTTTACATAAGTTCGCAATCGTTCACCAAAATTAAAGTAAATGTAATAACACAAACAAATAGAAAAAACCCAAATAAAGAAATAAAAAAATAGTTACCGGTGGAATACTATGATAAATTTTGCTGTTAAAACCATTGGTTTTTACATTTTTTTTTATTTTTTGGCTAGCCGATCAACATTATGTTCATCCGAAACAATTTTTTCCTTCTTTTTCTTTGATTTTTTAACTTTAAATCTGTTGAATCCTTCATCATTGTGAAATACAAACTGAAATAGTGATAAAAAATTCAAAACTAAAAGAACAACAACTTTGGCAAGAAATAAAACATGTAAAAAAAACAAAGAACAAAGAAAAAGAGAAGAAAAATTGTAAAAAAATAAATGAATAGAGAGAAATACTATATGTGATAAGATCAGTTGTTAATTTCAAATTTAAATGTGTTATATTATTTTGGTGAGAAACAAAAATTAAGGAGAATATTAACAATTATGATTTTTTTAATATATTACCTAAACAGTTTAAAAATGGATATATATAAAAAAAATTATAACTTAGTTATTAACAAAATATAAAAACTAAATGTGTTTATGTTTACAAATTATTAAATACATGTGACAAAATTACTAGGACAATACTCAAAAATGGGACTGAATAATTACTATCCCAAAATTGGAACTTAAACTATGCCCAACCATTAATATTAAGCCCAACCTCTTAAAATATTTATACATTGATACAAGGCCCAATAAAATTTATTCAATTATAACTGATTAGGAAGTTATAGTGGAAGTTAATGAGTGTTTTTTTTGAAAAAACATGGGATGCTTAATTATTAAAAAGCGGTATAATTGAAAATTAATGTTAAACATGTATACCATGACTAAAAAGTTGGTATTCATATAATTATCCCAAATATTAAACCCGATCCGAACAAACTTATACCCTTCTTTCTTTTCTTTTTTCCCCTTTTCTATGTTTCTTTCTTATTTTCTTTGGTTTTTCTCATTTTTTTCTTCTTCATCCTTTTCTTTGCTTTTATTTATTTATTTCTCTTTATACTTTTTTTTTCTATTATTTTCCTTTGATTTCTTTCTTTGTGAAATATACAATTGGATTTTGCATTCAAGTTGGTTGGAATAATGGGAAGTTGGAAGTGAGTGTATGTGGGGATGGTGTTGTTTGCGTAATGGGCATAGTATGGTTTAATGAATAGGATTCGCATAGATGTTTTCAATTTTATGTTTC
>CANYCX010014850.1:0-15413 GCA_948193385.1 Breynia disticha f. nivosa
ATATTTGCCGGCATATTTGTTTGTAATGATGGAATGCTAAATTAATTAAGTCTTTAATCTCGCTTGACAAAGGTGATTATTGGGTTAGTTGATTTAAATGCTTAGAATTGCTCATCTAAAATTGCGACTTAATTCTTAACACTGTCTACTTGACCAAGAGTGATTTTAAGGATTGAGTTTAAGTTAGTTGATTTATATTTGTTTGTAATGATAGAATGCTAAATTAATTAAGTTCTCCTCATCCTGCTACTAGCTTAAATTCACAGTGTGCTATTATATAAACTTGATTGAACATAGTGAAGCTACTTTCGGCTAGGAATGAAAAATGGGTTCATTGTTCAAGTAGAGATATCATGTTGTTTAGTTACTTAGATCTAACTAACTGCTTTCGCATTCTGGTTAGAAAATATTGTACTGAACTGAAGTCTCCTCCTTTCGTAGGCGTTATTTAGCTTAAAAGAAAGAAAACGTAAAACACTGAAGAAAAGACAAGGGAGAAGGATTCATATTGTGTTTATTCATTTGATATTAAACATATTTATGGAGAAAATTGAACATATTTAATCCTAGAATCACAATCTCCTATTTATTCTGTCTTTTCTTGATCTTACAAAACTTAAATTCATTTGACAGCAGCAAAATTAGCAATTGTCAACGCTTCCTTACTATGAAAGTTTTGCCGAGTAAAAGTGAACTCCATTTGCTTTTTCACAACTTCTGGGGCTTTTTAGCATATAGGGGCAGATTTTTTTTAATTAACAAAGAAGGGTGAAATCAAAAGTATTTAGCAATTAGGGATTTTTTGACCATTTTTCTGATATAAACAGTAGTATTCCGCCCCATATATAAGTGAAATATGTTTGTGTATTTTTTTGGTATTTTGCTGTTTTTTTTTGCCTTTTTGGTTTCTTTTGTTTTTTTGGTTTATTTTAAGTTTATTTTATTTATTTTTTTAAATAGAAAAAAAATTATTTAATGAGACACAATTATAAATTTATTATTTAATTTTAATAATTAAAAAAATATTTTATTGAATTATTTTTTAAATAAAATAATTTTTTAAATAAAAAAATTAATTTAAAAATTATCTTATTCAAAAATATTATTCAAACAAATTATTTAAATGAGACATAATTATAAATTTATTATTTAATTTTAATAATTAAAAATATTTTATTGAATTATTTTTAAATAAAAATAATTTTCAACTAGTAAAATTAATTTAAAAATTATATTGTTCAAAAAATCATTCAAAAAAATATTTTTAATTATTCAAATAAAATAATAAATTTATAATTATGTCTCATTTAAACAATTTTTTTGAATCATTTTTTTGTACAAGATAATTTTTAAATTAGTTAATTTAAAAATTATATTATTTTAAAACATAATTCAATAAAATAATTTTTAATTATTAAAATTAAATATTAAATTTATAATTATGTCTCATTTAAATATTTTTTTAAATTATTTTTTTTGAATAAAATAATTTTTAAATTAATTTTACTAGTTGAAAAACTAGTTTATTTAAAAAATAATTCAATAAATTTTTTTAATTATTAAAATTAAATAATAAACTTAAATGTCATCTTTCATTTGACTCTTCGTCCGGATGACAGGTAAATAATTCAATATTATTTTATATTTTAAAAAAATCCACTATTATGAATCAATTTGTTTTAGATAATAATTTCAATTACTGTAGATTAGATCCCTACACCCAGATCAGCCGCTACTCCACACGGATTGTCACGTCTTCCCCCGATCCATCAGCCTTGACATTTAAAGAGGCTAGCGCTGCATGCAAGCAACGTTGGTTTGAAGCTTGGAAAGTAAAATATTAATATTATTTTTAATTATAAAATTAATTATTAAGTTAAAATTTTTATTTAATAAATTAATTCAAATTGTAGCGCAATTTTCACTGGGACGCGACCCTAGGATTGACGGAGGCCCAGATCAAGAGGAAGTGGAAAAAGCAGGCTGGCCGTAGGTACGACGTCATGGTTCAATGAGCGAGGAGCAACAAGATACAACCAGCTTGGATCGATTCGCCTACGTGGGACTTGTGGATGGCGGTCTGGTCGACGCCAGAGTATCAGGCCAGGTCGGCCAAACAAAAGGCGAATCGTAGGTCGCGACCGTCCTTGCACACTGGGGGGTCGATTGCACACGCTGAGCATCGTCGGAGACTGGTACGTAACAATTAATTCAAATTAATTTTTATATAGTTTACTTGTTATAATTAATTCAAATTAATTTTTATATTATACGTAACAATTTTTTTATCACATATATTTTCAGGAGGAGCAGCTAGGACGACCGGTTTATCCCCACGAGGTTTTTGTGCGGACGCACACACACCGAGGGGATCCGACCAGGTTCGTTGACGAGAGGTCAGCGGAGGTTCATGTAAGTTATCTTTCACATTATTTTATTTATTTTACATTCAATTTACATTATTTATTTATAACTTTAATTAATTTGTTCAATCAGTCACACATCCAGTCCGAGCTGTCCCAGCAGTCATCAGAGGGCGGCAGCAGCTTCCAAGAGCAGTGTGATGCATACCTCCGCGCTGTAGGCAGTGTCGGACCTGGTGGGTCAATTTTCGGCGTCGTCACGACAGCTGGTGATTGTTTTGCCTACAGGATTGCAGATCCTCGCCGAGACGCCACGCGTTTTACAGAGCTTGGCCGCAATAACCAGCATCTGCAGACTCAGATCGACACACTCCAGGATCGGATTGTACAGATGGAGCGTTAGATGCATCTATTCTTCTCCAGCTGACCACCCTCATCTGACGACGCGCCGATGACGACCCCTCAGCCACCTCCACCACAGCCTCCACCTCAGTGTTTTAAGACCCGGACTGAGAGCCGGGTCACTGGGTCACTGGTTCAATCGGTGGGTCACTGGTTGGACCGGATAAATAATAATTGTATAAAAAATAATTATTAAATATAATGATTTAAGATGAAATAATTATTTAATTAGAAAAATATCCTCAAATTAATTAAACAAAAAAGTTTTAACATAGTTTTGAGTTCAACATCCTTTAATCTTAGTGAACAAATCTAAATTAATATTATCTAGACTAAGAAAATGACTAAATGAACAATTTATTATCGACTATCATCTCAAAATGCGCAAAAATAAACAAGTCTAAATGTAGTAATATTTCTATTATAATTTAAAAGCAAATATAATTCAGTAATATACCTATATGCATGAGTGAGTCATGGTATAATTAAGAAGTTATTAATGAAATATAACATTATCAAACATACAATATGATAATGAAAGGAAAAATCAACATTAATAAAATTTTATATATCAAAAAAGCAAACAATTAAACATATTCTCTATGGAGTCTCACTTATATAAAAAAATAAATATAAATGACAATTATAATTTATGCAATATTTCATATATTTATTTATTATGTACATGTATTTATATGTCTATAAAACCAAAAAAAGTCATAAAAAATAAATCTAAAACAAATTCAAAAGAAATAAGAGTGAACATGACTATGCAACACTCAAATTGGTGATAAAAAATTGGCTAAATGTGTGAAAACTAAAGTTTAAATTAGATTTTTTTTATCAAATACGGGTTTATATGGTCACGAGTCACGGTTGAACCAGTCATGTCGAATGAGTTTGATCAAATTTTATGTCATTCTAGTCTTTCGTGTCATTCGGATCGGTTTATCGACCGGGTCATCGGGTTTCTGGTCCGATCGGCTGGGTCGGTCTGAGTTTTAAAACATTGGTTAAGAATATTTGAATGACAGTAAAAATGAGAAAATATTAAAAAAACTTAATATTTGTAAAAAATTTCTCATAAACAAAGGGTAGTTTCGTCCCTATGCCTTTTTTTCTTTTTTCTATTGTAGAAGAATTAATTTTCTTTAAATTTCAAAATGACTTTTATAATTACATTTTGAATCTTCTTATTACACTTACGTAATGGCTAATTGTTTGACCCGATCCATTTTAATTTGTGCATGATAATTGACCAACACATTTTCTAGATGTTTCCAACATTTGTTTATTTAACGATCGGAAAATTATGTACATTCCAACTATAAGAATATAACGTGTGGAAATGTCTGAAAATATTTCATGATATGTATAAATGTCATATTTTAATTCATTGTTTGCATATATGCACGAAATTTCTTTTGAAAATTTAAATATGTCCATTAACAGTAATTTAATAACTGTCAACTATCAATTAAATTCAAAAAATTTAATAAACATCAAAATTCAAAAAAAAAACTGCCAAAAATATCTCCTAAAATCAAGCAACAACCCTTATAAAACACGAGGAATTGTAACAAAAAACACGAGTAATCAATATTTATAAACTTACTCATTAATGAACCGTTAACAACAAAAATGAACATTTTTAATCCACAATAAAACTATAAAAGACAAAACACAGTCCACACATGAACTAAGTTCATTTTTGTTTAAATGTGATTAACGATAATTTTTTTATAAATACAAATTGTCTACAAGTCACATATTTTTTAATTTAAAAATAAAAATGTATATGTCTGTTCAAATGTGTTCGTTATATATGCGTATTTGGGAGGCATCTGGCATAGGTTGTATGGGCACCAATCTCACCACATTTAATGGTTGGCTAGAATCATCACTGGACCGTATAGGGAAGGACCAAAAAAAGCCTTCTTACGACAGTTTGTTGGTCCATCTGGAAAAGCAAAAATGCATTAGTTTGGATTAGTAAATCCCAAACTACAAGAGAGGTTGTCTCGAAGAGCCACGATATAGCCAAGAGTTGGAAACAATCAATGACGCATAGGCAGCAACAAGACCCGCCAACTGTAGATGAAGAGGCACCGGAGAAATGGCAAAAGCCGAGGAAGGAATGGAGGTCAATCACAGTTGATGCAGCAACTTTCCAACATTCTGGAGCGATAAGCTGTGTATGTCGAGATGAAGCAGGGGAGTTTAAAGGTGCCAGAGTTATTAACTTCCCCTTTCTTAACGATCCCATTATTCTGGCGACTATTGCAATTAGAGAGGCACTGACTTGGATCAAGGAAAGAAGAGGTCAGAAATACACAATCCAATCAGACTGCTTCAATGCAGTAGCAGCAATTAATAGTAATCGATTTATAGATTCATATTTTGGCCTTTTAGTTCTTGACTGCAAAGATATATTGTCAACTTTGGTTTATGTTGAAGTTGAGTTTATTCGGCGATCTGCGAACCAATAGCTCATGAACCAAGTAGCTCACCAGCTTGTAAGAGCTATTGGTTCCTCTCCAGGTCTCCACGTTTGGGCCTGTAACGCTCCTAATTGTATTCTGGCTGCTTTAGCCAATGATTCTATGGAATAAAGTCCACAATTCTACTGTAAAAAAAAATAAATAAAAAGATAGATAAATCAATGGAGAAGAAAAATTAGAGAGATAAACGTAGAGAGAAAAAATTTTCCAACGAATTCTGTTGGAATTTTTGCCGGAAATGTAGTCAAAAACGTTTTTAGAGGGAATTATATGAATTTTGAATTTTTTTATTATTGTGACGACTTTCGTCGAAATTTTCGACGAATTTTGTTGCAAATTTGAGTTGGAATCCGTCAAAATTTTTTGATAGCCAGAATTGTTTTGGGAGAAAATAACAAAAAATTTGTCAAAAAATTTTTGACGAATTCCATCAATAATTTGCTTTTGAGTTCGTCAAAATTTTTGAGAAATTATTTTTTAATCATTGTGAATATGTTGTTCTTTAAAAATTTTCCGACTAAAAATAAATTTTGGACATTGGCTAGAGATGATATGTTTGATGTGAATTAGATTTAGATGCAGGTTGTGACGCCAAAATCCAAAAACTCATTTTTAAATAAACCTTGAAATTCGCACTCTATTTTTTTTTCCTTTTTAAAACATAAGTTATAGGAGAGAGAAAATGAAAACATAGTTTTACAAACACCAAATACCTACCAAGGTTGGCCAAACACAATGTATTTCCAAATGCGGAAGCAAATGGAAAACGTTTAAATGCCATGTCTGAAATTCTCACAAAAGATAAAGTTGTACAGGCATATAACACAATATAACCAAAACCCTAGCAGCTCGACCTTTCTTCAGTATCACACCACTAGCCCTGCCGAAAAGTCATCCCGTCACTGATACTTGTCACTCTGCACACAATATAGCAAAACACGGGTGAATATATAAAATACTCAGTAAGCGAGCCCGCAGTGTTATTATGCTGGGGTGCAGGGGAACCTTCGGTCAATACGGGTGTATGTATGAAGTACTAAGCCGTGTTCACACCTAAGTCCCCTAATGGCTCACCATAGCCATGCCACAAAAAATAATTTTTGTGTTTTATGACTTAGGAACCATCCTAGATCATTTTCTTACTTCAGATAGTTATTAGTACATTACTCGGGCTAAAAACAACATTCTGCACCAAATTAACGTAGGTTTATGCCATCCTAACGTACGTTATTCTTCCTTAGAATTCCAGAACATGAATAACGTATGTTACCTTATGGTAACGTACGTTATTTAGCATTAACGTACGTTATTGGCCCCAATAACGTATGTTAATGCACTCCAGTAGCCATATTCGCACACACAAGTCATTATACTTACATTCAAACTTCCTACCACTTCAAGGCATATCGAACAACTTCCCTAAATACCTACACAACTATTGCACACACACAAATCACCATAATTGACCATTAAACACATGTTTAAACACACCTTATCAAGATCAAATCATACCATCATAAGCATCCACATTACACGTCATTTATCATTCCCATAGTTCATACATAACTTCATATTTCAAATGCAACACAATCTATACACAAGCATTCAAGCCATTTAATTTATAATTATCTACACTTTATGCATACCACAACACCTCACATTCCTCAATCAAACCTCCACCACACCTTAACATACAAACATAGAATAGCTAAGTCAGGTTATCATTCACATCATCACCATTTTCATGAACACTTATCCTCATTTCATCACAAAGCATACAAGCTCACATTATGTCCCACAACTCATATAGTTCAACATATAAACATATAACCCTAACAAGTTTCCATATCATAACAAACACAATTCATGCTCTTATCATAGTCATAAACCATACACACTCATTTTTCACACAACCGATATCATGTTATGATGTAATGAATGAATGCATATGTAGTGCTAATGCATTCACACACACAAATGATGTGCTCCGGAGCCTCAAACACAGTCAGATAGAGACTTCACTTGATCTCCGCTGTCTTAAACTTAGCCAGAGAGAGACTTTACTCGATCTCTGCTACTTTCCATACTTATAGAGAGACTTCTCTCTCTCGCACATATTGGGCCAAACCCCTTGTTTTCATATAAGGAGAGACTTCATTCATCCTTGCGCATATTGGGCCAAACCCCTCGTTTTCTTGTAAAGAGATACTTCACTCATCTTTACGTATATTGGGCCAAACCCCTCTTATATTAAGAATTTCATGCAATGGTGCTCACACATTGCCACATGAAGTGAAATGAATGTGATGCAATCCATTTTTCGAAGGCCTCTAACCACACACATAATTATAAATGAGCATCTTGCATAAATGATGTCAATTAATCCTTTATTCACATACCAACCATTCCACACTTTACATTCGATATTCTCATATTATCATGAATATGCACACCCATTCATATAACCATCTCGTGGCATCAATCATCACATACATTATTGATAACTCTTATAAGTTCATCACTACAACCAAAGTCAAAGCATTCATAAGGTGCACATGCATATTCACTCTTCCCTCAAAGGGACATATAGCACCCAAGCAACATTTGAGTTCCATTTATCATAACACAAGGCATAGCAAGTGCCATTCATCCATACAAATCAAGCATCATAGGCATAGGCCTTTAATTCAACTATTTTTTACATCTTATAATCACACAATTCGAAGAATCCAAAACACTTTCAAATTCAAGCACATAACCAATTCATTTCACCACAAAACACATTTCCATACCATTTTCATAGATTTCACATAATTGAAAACTCAAACATATCATTCTTCCAAACGTACATTTCCATTATCACATGACAAACAACATATTTAGAACGTATACTTAACTAAACAAAGATTAACGTATCCATAGTAAGTGTCAAGTACACTTACTAATCATCTCCTAAGCAAACTTCCAAAGTTCCATACAAGTACACCATTCTTTCATGAACACCTTTCTAATATCACATAATCCAATATGTCATCTAACCCATACAATCAACAAATCAATGCAATCATTGCAAGATTAAGCATCGAAAACGCTTACCTTAGAATCCAAGGGCCGATTCATCACTCGATCCTCAATTCGGTTTCCGTTTAGCGATACCTTCTTTCCCGTAGCTAAAAAACCTAGCTAGAAAAGGGATCGATGGAGGGACGGATTTGTTATTAATCCGTTGTTAATCCGATGTTTGTTGGTAGGTTTGATGTTTGGAAGGTTCTAGGATTGGTGTGTGGAAGTTGGGAGAGAGTTTGGAGAGTGTGGGGGTGTTTTTCCTCCGATTATGGTTGTTCTCGGTCTTTTAATGACATGTCCTGACCCCTGATAACGTATGTTTATTGTCCAAATTAACTTACGTTAAGAAAATGCAGATTCTGCGAAAAAACAGATGGAATAAATTAAGTTATTCCAACATTAACCTACGTTATTCATACTTCCATTTGAATAACGTATGTTATGTGCAAAATAACATACGTTATTTGCATGCAAACAACTATACTTAGCATTTTCCAACCTCTTTTGATTCCAGACATGCATATCTCTATACAAACATACTTGCAACTTATTTTAAACATAATTCCAACTTAATTAAACACCAATCAACCTTGAATTAACATACGTATACACATATATACATCATCCCACAATGAATTAACCTCATGCAACATCAAATGGTTAATTTTTGGGGCATTACATTTAGGTTCCTTTTGCTGGATTGATGTTGGTATTCTAGATGATACGAAGAGCCTAGGTTCTACAATGATAGTTGGGACCTTGGCGATTTCAATGATACCGAGGAAGGGTTATCTTAGCATACAAACCCGAATGATGTCTGAGAACATCAAAGGAAGAACGAGGATTTCTTAATCCTCACCATTGAAGCTTTTAAAATGAGCATTTGAGAAGTGTAATAAAGAAGGGCAACATCTGAAAAGCATTGATGCGAAGGCCCTTAGGGGTTTCCAAAAAAGGTTAATAGAAAGAAACAACCATTAAACGATCAAAAAAATTCGGGTTAGTTTGGTGAATTTTGAAGTTCGGTCATTTCAATTTAGTTAACACTTATACTGTTCGGTTAATCGATCAGTTCGATGGAAAATTGGTTAGCCAACTTATTAACCAAAAATTATATTTATTTAATTATATATATATATATATATATATATATATATATTCATATATTTGATATTGTAAAATATTTTTAGCGCATACAAATTCTAGTTAATACTTTTTAGCTTAAAAGTAACAAAAAAATCTCAAGTTTCTTTCTAAAAAATGTATAAAATTCAATATTATATTATGTAAAAAAAGTTCAATTTATTCGGTTGGTTAATCGAACCTACCAAAAAAATATGGTTAATTCAGTTCAGCTAAAAATATAATTTTAGTCAATTCGGTTAAATTTTTTAAATAGTTTGATTAATGATTAATTATTCCAGTTAATCAAAACTGACTAAATTAACCATTTGGACACCCCTAAATGCCCTAGGATGTATTGAATAAGAAGAAGAAATCTCGAATAGAGATGGATTTGCATCGCTGGAGTTGGTGCGAAAGTTTAATTTTATACAACATGAAGCTAAAGATCCACAACAAGAGGTGAACTTGGGGGCGAAGGAGGAACCTTGCATTGCGTGGATTAGTATTCTACTAGAATAATCTCTCAAAATGAGATTAACAAGTTTATTAAAAGAATATAAAGAATGCTTCATATGAGACTACCATGAGATGCCAAGTTTGGATAGAAGCTTAGTGGAACACAAATTGCCTACTAAAGTCGAGTTCAAGCCTGCAAAGGAAATTCCTTGACGAAAAATGGGGGAGATTATAGACTTTGTTCAGCAGGAGATTCAAAAACTCTTAAAGGCAGAATTTATTCACACATCTAGGTTTGTAGAATAGATTTCTAATATTGTCCCAATTAAAAAGAAAAATAACAAAATTAACATTTGCATTGTTTTTGGGATCTAAATAAACGCACACCTAAAGATGAATTTCCTATGCCCATATCTGATATGCTAATTGCTAATACAGTTGGATATTATATATTTTCATTTATGGATGGTTATTCAGGTTATAATCAAATTTATATGGCAGATGAAGATATTCATAAGACTGCTTTTAGGTGTCCAGTATATCTTGGTACATTCATGTCATTTGGATTAAAAAATACATTTGCTACATATCAAAGGGCTTTTTATGATATTATAGTACATATCGTGTGACATCCTAATCTGCATATACTTATATTCATGTAAATAAAATTTTTAGTTTTCTTATGTCCTCTGTATTCTATATAGTACATTACATATAACACTTTCATTTAAAACTTCTTTTTCCCTTTTCTTTTGCGTATAACAGATCTTAAAATTTTTATCAATCTTTTTATATTAAACAAAGTCTGACTGTTTGAATATGGCCTGTGTTAATGCATCATGTCTTATGGGCATTGTCCCTGTGTTGTACTAGCATGACCCCCGTGGTCATTTACATGACCACCGTGTTGATTTCCTTGACCTATCCCAGAAATTCTATAAAGGTCGTGGTTCATAACACACCCCGTGGAATGCACCGCACCTGTTTCGTGGTCTATTGCAAGGCCCATGTTAGACCTGAAGAATTAAGAGAATTAACTCTATAGATTGTTCATACCATTTGAAATACAAATCTTGAGTGTATGAACAATTATACAAGTTCGATATTCTTAATTCATCAATTTCTCATCAAACTTCAATTCAAACAACTACATATCAACCATATATCAACCTTTCATTAATATACCTCATGACTACATTCTCAATTCATCACTCAAACAATTTCACATACACAACAACATTAACATTACTTCTTCCTACTTGATTCATATCAAACCATTCACCAAATTCATAATCATCAAACAATAAACCATTTAATACTTTAACATTTTTGAAAATAAAAAAACGATGCATATGCTCCTATTATACAAACTATCGATGGTGCAGAGAGAAACTATAATGCCCTAAACTAATTACATTAATTAATCATAAGTTTGTCATTAATAAACCTTTTCCTTAGTTAACTACATTATAAAATCCTAATAATTTAAAAATTTTGATTCATTTTCATATTTTTAGTGTTTATACAATTTATTTACCATTAATATACTGTATGTAAACCTTTCTATTATTAACACAGTTATAAACATATCCTTACACACGACCTAAAACAAGACCAGTTGTAGTGTAACACGTCACATGGGCATGACTGCATGTTAGACTAGCTCGTCCCCTATTTTATGTGCTCCCCTGTTTTATGTGCAACAAGGTGCCTGTATTAGTTGGACATAGCCTGTGTTGGACTTGTTGCAACTATTTATAAACTTGAAGTCAACCTTTAATCAACTAAATCACAAATCTTATCTCATTCTTTTCACGCAAGATCAATCAACAAACAATACCTCATTAATTATCAACCACTAACAACAAAATATCATTGTACTATAGCAATAAGTCTCACATAACATATGTAAACCTATATGAGCATATCATCTAATAAAATATCATACAAAACATACATATAATACAAAATGCATATATATATATATATATATATATATATATCTATATATATGTACATAGAACATGTCTAGGGTAATGAGAGAGAGTGATGGAGCTGCAGCTATCCAGCTACTAATCTGTCTCAATATGCTTCTATCTAACTATCTGTACCTAAAATAAAAATTGCACATTTTTATGAGTTACGAACTCAGTGAGTAATCATTTAAATTATAACATAACAATATCACATTTACTTTAATACATCATTTAACATATACAGATGTAAATCATATAGCCGTAATCATCACATTTGCACATTTAAAATATCCAACTATCGTCTACTAAATCCAACCGTCCTCTACAAATCAACCTCTTATCCCTGTACACATTTATTCAACATTTTCCATATATCATTCGTTATATATATATACTTACATACATACATATACATACACATGTTCTTTCTATCATATATAAATATTGATATAACTGTAATTATGTGAATTAGATTAATCACTTGATCAGATGAGGAATTAAGAATTTCCTGGACTTTAATCCTGATCCTATCATCTAGTCTGTCATCCTCAAGTGTATTAAACTAATTTTTTTGCTATCAATCTTCCTCCTTCTCTTACATTCTTTAATGGTTGAAATGATGAAAGGTTAAGTTTATAATGGTTTTAAATGGAGTTTTCTACATCTTCTATATTTTTTTTCATGTTTGAATGAAATAAAAAGCTGCTGGTGTTTTTTAAAACATTTCCTTGCCACCTCTCGCTTTTACTTTTTCTGTTTTACAGAATTTAGACAGTACAACACGACTGTGTCATGTTATAACACGACTCATGCTAGGCCACACGACTATTGTGGTGAACACCACAATCGCCATACTCATCCTTTTTCTAGAGACAGGCCCAGTGTGTAATAGATAATGGTTGTCCTATACTTTTTCCAACAACATGCCTACCGCATTCAATCATAGTATAAATCAACAATAATATTGTCTATAATACATAATATAGTCAATATCAATTCTTAACATATGTATGTATGAGTATGAATCTTAATCTTTATTCAATCTAGAATTCTATTTATCATGTTCCTTTTTACTTAATTTCTCCATTTCATCCTTTCAATTCATAATTATACTATGAAATCTATAATCTCTTACCTCTTTCTTATTGAATCTCCTACTCTTAATTCTCCTTCTTCGCCTTTTCTCACTTTAATTAGTTGGGATTAATGAAGGTTGGTTATGGATGTTTTGAAATCTCTCTATCTACTCCTTTTGCTCTTTCTCTCAATTTTCTCAACTCTTTCTCTATTTTTGTTTCTTTTTCTCTGTGTAAAATGCCACCATCAGCTTGTAAATTACCTTCTTATACGGTGTTGACAGCACAACATAGTTGTGTCATTTTATAGTACAACCTGTATAAGTAACACGACCACTGTGTAACACACGACTGTCACCACCTAATTTCCCTATTTCAATCCAAGTTTCAGCATGCCCACTGTGGACACACCACGACCACTGTGATCATTCACTGTCCAGATTATGATCCAACATGTTCATGTAGTTTGTTACATGCCTGAAGTGTTGATCACCTGAATATCATTTTTCAATTCTAACACTTGGAACATATCCATGTGACATTCTTGGTTTTTGTGTCTATTTTATTAATCCTAAGCTAATAAGATAAGAATCTTACAGTTTCCCCCTGCAAGAATTACGTCCTTAAAATTCTTAATTTGTACATTGGTATTTAGGCTAGTATTCCTATGTCATTTCATTTTATTTCATGTATATATCATATATTTTTATGTTGTTAAGTTTATCAAAGATTTAAAATGTACAAATAAATAGATATGGGTATTCTCTTTTCATCCTATCCTTAGTTTCCCAAGTTGCTTTCATTCTTCCTTAAAAATTTTATCACATCCCTATCCTAATAAGAGCATGTCCAATGGAATCTTTAAAGACTCTTTCTTTTATTTAAGAGAGTCAATAAGATGAAATTATCTCCAAAAAATTCTTCAAACTCTCTTAAATTTAACAAAAGAAAACAATGACTCTTCAGTGCTAAAACTTTGCAAACCAACAAAACCCATTCATCAAAACTCAAAAACTTCATGCAATAGAACCCCATCTCATCACCACGAAGAAATGTGAGTATGCGACAAATGGAAACATAAACTTTTGCAATTGCTTACTTGGTATTACCCCTCTCTATCTTTAATTTTGTCACTTTACCATTGCATCACAAGAAGAGGTATATAATTTGTCTTTCTTTTTATTTTTCTATTGTATGCTTTTATGTTTTTATTGATTCTTTAAACTAAAAAATCATTCGGTTTATGAATATGTGTAATGGGTTGTTGTTATAATTTCAGAATTTTTTGTGTTGAGTTCGATTTTATAATAGTGTAGGTGGTTTTGAGTTATGATAAAGTTTAGAGATATTTTTGGCTTCGTTTCTCTAAGAACATATGTTTTATCAAATGACTTTTTGTTAAATGGTTGTTTATGTTTGAGAGAAGCATTGATGTTGTGCTTTTGTGAGGTAATGAAAGATGCAATAATCAATACAGAAGATATATTAGATGAGCTTGTCAAGTTGAAAGTTTATCTTTCAGAATAGGCAAGATCAAGGATAGATTAGAAATTTCATTTTCTGAATTAAAAAGACATTTTTGGCTAGAAAGAAGCTGGACGACAATTGTTGGTAGACATTTTAGTTTCTTCTACCAAATAGTTAATTGATTTATGTTATAGGTAACTAATGGTCTTTGTGTTAACTGAGTGTTTGCCTTTTTTAGTTTGCTTTCTTGTGATGTTTTATTATGATATTAACAAATCGCAAATTGTAGTTAGGTTTGACAAAAGGCCTCATTCCATCAAAATTATTGACATTTCTTGTTCTGCATCACATCCATTTATCTTTGTTTATGTAACAAATAAAGAGGTGTCTTCCAACATTTTTTAGCCTCAAAATTTCTTTATGGTGTGAATTAGTTCAATTAATTTGTATTGTATGCAGGACTACTTGTGTAAAAGGTTGAAATGAAGCATGCTTTAGATACTTGTTATACAGATTTGCTAAACAATGGTGATAATCTTCATTATGATCACGTCTCCCCATCACCTACACTTTTAGATTGTTTACCTACACAAAATGAAGAAATTGAAGTGTCACTTAGTCAATCTCAACTTGGTTCTACAACTAGAACTGAAGTTAAAAAGCCACGCAATGGAAAGTTCACCCCACAAGAGAATTTGTTACTAATTTCAGCATGGTTAAATGTCAGTGTGGATCCTATTACTGGAAATGACCAAAAGCATCAAACATATTAGGAGAGAATTCATACATATTTTGAAGCACATAGAAATTTTACTTCAAAGAGAAGTCCAAATTCATTGTTGCAGCATTGGTCAGTGATTCAACTTGTCGTAAGTAAATTTGAAGGTTGTTTTAACCAAATTGAATCAAGAAACAAAAGCGGAACCACTGAACAAGATAAGGTAATAATGTGTATGTGTATAATATTTTGTTACGGTAAGA
>CANYCX010014950.1:0-11026 GCA_948193385.1 Breynia disticha f. nivosa
CAATGAACACGATGATTTAGAGTGGTTCGGTACTCAACTTACCTACTCCACTACCTTAGTTCTCAACCAAGGATTTCAACAAATTCCACTAATTTGTTTTCTTACAACAAATCACTTTCTAGACCAGTGAGAACTCTTACACTCTCATGAACAATTTCTTGACAAATTTGTGAATCACAAGTGAAAGTATGCAAAATAAGATTACAAGTAAGCTCAGATGTTTTTCTTAACATCTACATTCAATTAGAGGTGTTTTTATACCTCTCTAAACTCAAACTAGCCGTTTCCAATCTTCCCCTTTAGAAACTAGCCGTTACTAGCCGTTGCAATTAAAAATTTGCTCAAGAACGTTCATTATCAGCTCCCTTAATACACGTTACAACGTGTAACGTTCATTACTCAAATCGTAATGAATGTTACTGAGATTTTTCAAGCCTGGACAGAATGCGCGCCACGAGCGAGGAAAGTTCTGGCTGAATTTTTGAAGACTTTAACGTTCATTACTCCTTTCGTAATGCACGTTACGTACCGTAACGTTCATTACACAATACTTAATGAAAGTTAACTTAGGGTTTCCTGTTTCACCTGACTCCGCGTTCTGTCTGGCATTCTGTTTAGCATTTACTTCATCTTCCATAACGTTCATTACCAAACCCTTAATGAACGTTTCGTTTTCATAATGAACGTTACTTGTTTTATAATGAACGTTAACCTTGAGATTCACCGTTGTCCTGTTTGAAGCTTGAATAACGTTCATTACAGTAATCCTTAATGAACGTTACTTCGTCATAATGCACGTTACCTTTTTCCTAATGAACGTTATACTGGAAAATGCATCAGATTTCAGCTGCAAATAACTTGATTTCTGCTGCAAATAAATCCATATTGTTTTAACAAGTTACACCATTATCAAAACAAGATCCGGGACTTCATGTTGATCACCCTTGATCCAACATGCTATTTGTATTATGTTGATTGTTGTAATAACATATGGTTGATCACATGATCTGTTTGGCTATTTGCTATTATTGTTTCCGTATGATAACTGCGATGATTATTGAAGCATATATCTTGCTTTGTGGAGCATGTGTGAGCATACTTAATATTGTGGCTTTATAGTCGATTGTGGTAGTGTGGCCTTATGGTTGATTTTTATATTGTGGCCTTTACAGTCGTGGATTTTGTGGTCTTTTATGATATTTGGCCTTTATGGTCGTTGCCTTCGAGGTCGATTATTGGAGAGATATAAGCTCGGGGCATTCATCTTCGGAATTATATGTGCTAGCTATTTATGTGCATACATGTAAGTATGACATTCATGATTGGCATGTGTTCTTGCGTAATGATATGTGAATGCTGGATGAAAATAAATGGCATAAGAAATGTTGATGTGCTTAAATGCATGATATGGTTCTTATGAGTGTGTTGTGCTTAGCTATTGATTCTACTCTTAATTGAGTTTATATGTTGATATGAGTGTACATAAGATATGTATGATGTACTGAAATGGTATGAAGTGATGAGCAGACAACTAATACTCTAAGAGCATCCCCAAGAGAGTCTTACAAGACTCTTTTCTCTTAATTAAGAGAGTCAAATAAATAAAAACACCTCCAAGAGACTCTCTTAATTTTTGCTAGGTCTTTTAATTTTAAGAGATGTGAATAGTTACTCTTTAATTTAAGAGAGTCAAAACCAACTCCCTTAACATATTTTATTATTTTTTTTAAAGAATAGTATAAAGAGTGATATATTAATAATGAATGGAAGTTATTAGTTTATTAATAAAATATTAAAAAGAGTAGTGTAAAGAGTGGTGTAAAGAGTGTTGTTGGAGTGGTTTATAATTTTAGAGAGTAGTTAGTTAAGAGAGTGAATAAAAAATAATATTTAAGAGAGGATTTAGAAGAGTATTGTTGTGGATGCTCTAAGAACATAAAAACAGAAAGTAAATAGGTAAAACAGAAGCTTGGCACGATTCCATGCTGATCAGCACGCCTCGTGTTGCTGGACAGAATTTTGAAAGACATGACGAGCACTTCCTCATGCTCTAGTGTAGCATGATCGTGTTACCATGGTTTGTGTATATGAACACAACTCTTGTTTGATTTGACACGACGTGTTAACTGGGAAAGCTGTTGAGCACGCCCTTGTGTTCATCCAGCATGAACTTGTGCTGTTCCCCAGCACTTTATTTATTCAATATTCTGATTTTCACTTACTGAGTATTTGTGAATACTCACCTGTTTGAATGTGAAATGTTGTACAGATCATAGGTAGCTGTCATGGACTGGATTACTGGTGATCAGAAGCATATCTGACTTGATTTTTGAGGTTCGGCTCCAGGATTTTGTTTCAGCTTTTGGATTGTACATTTGTACATAAATGTATAAAAATGTTTTGGCTTACGCTTATGTATGATATTTGTAAACTGTCTGACCCAGGTGTATTTTATAAAAGTAATGTAAATTATTTTCTATTGTTATTAAAAAGTGGGTTCAAATTGGGGAAATAGTTTTAAAAATTTAAGCTCCACACGGTCTAAGTTAAATACTAAGCCATTGAGAATAAGACACTTGTAAAAAAGATAAAATTCTCAATAAAGATACTTGAGGACTGGATGTCGGTCAAAGTCAAACCATTATAAATTATTTACTTTTAAGCATAACCTGGCATACATACCATGCACAACACATATAGGTTGCATTTTATGACAACCACACTTGTATCGCATACTACATTCATATTGTACATTATGATAAGCAAGCAGTTTCTACAAGAACAAGAAATCAACACAAATAGTATATAAAATTTCTAAGACCGTTAAGACGTGTGACAATCAAAGTATTGTCATAAATGCATGCAGGAAGTTTATCTCCAAAATGAATTAAAGAGAATTCAAAACCATTATGATGTGTGATAATCAAAGAATTGTCATGAATGCAAACATAAAAAACTGCTAATATGTGTAACAACAAAATTGTTATCATGAACGCACGCAGAAAGACAACCTACAAAGCAAGTTAAATACAATCTATATTGACTCATCAATTTTTGTAAAAAAATATATAATCAATTTGAGGCTAAAAAAGAAGAAAGAAGATAATATATAAAATATTAATTTTTCAACAATATCAATAATTATGGAATTTTTTATGTAAAATAATGAGAATATTTTTTTAATAGTGAATATGTTATCAAGTCTAGATAATAAAACATTAGTAAAAGTTATTGAGTTTTAGAAAAAAGTAAGTAATAGTTGAAGAAAAATAAAGATACATATTAAAATATGAAATTCGATATTAAATTATTGTAGTATCTTCTAAAATTTATTTTATTCTTCATATATGAAGTGAAAAAAATATAGTATCATCATATGGACTAACAATGTCTTGAATTATAATACAAAGTTAGTCATAAAAAAATTATCTTAAACATACAAAGAAGTAAAATTATTTTTTATGTTTTTTATTATATTAAAAAATATAATTGATATTATATTTTCTCAAAAATGTCATGTGGACTCAGATAATGTCTTGTATTTTGTTAAAATATAAATTTTATAAAGCTGATTAAAAATTATAACGGCAATGATTATTTTGAAGAATTAATTGTTAAAAATAATAATAAAAAAATTGAAAATATAATTAAAAATAAATTATCAATTAAAAGACAAATATATATTTAAAATTTAACAGTTAAAATATCTTTACAGTTGAAATATATATGGATATTAGTGACATTTACACCATGGTGAAACTAAATATGTTTTATGATAAAGAATAACACATTAATATTTATTTTTAATGAAAAATATAAATATTGTATAGAAAAATAATTATCATTAAATATAAATTCTTGTCAATATGAATTATTTTTCAATAATTTTATTTATGAATTAATTTAATTGAAACAACATTAAATATGATTATGAGTCAATTTTTTTTTATTTTCTAAATAATTATAATTATTTTTATAGAAAAATAATTATCATTAAAGTGATATTTTTAAAAGATCGATCACTACTTTTGACTTATATGATTTAGAACTAACATTTTTATTTTTTATAAATTAAATTATAATAATATTACATAATTTTTGATTATATCACTTATATCAGAATTATATTCAAGATTTTTATAGTACCAATAATAATTCAAAACTTAAAAAATTAAAATTATAAAAACTATGAAAATAAATAAAATATTGATTACATATATTGCTGCTCATGTCTTTTCTTTGATATTAATTATTTAAAATAATATTAATTAAATTTTTGCTTAAAATCTTATAATAATTATATTAACTACAGTGAAGTTTTTTTCAATCATAGCAAAAAAATACCAATAATTATTTTATCATTTTTAATATTTTTGTATATAATATGTTTAAATTAATTTAAAAATATAAAATAATTTGTGTTTACATTACAAATTATTTTATCATTTTTAATATTTTTTGTATATAATATGTCTTCTAGTGCATTTCAATGTAAACACTCATGGTCTCAAACTCTAGTTTTCAAGTTACACCCTTACTTGGCCATTTTCTTTGACGTTTGCAAACGGGCCTCGTCAGAGTACTATGGACCATTGATTTTATGCCCTTACTTGGCCTGGATATCGCCCTTACTTGGCATGGCAGCTTCGAACACTATTAAGAGAACCGAGACTTCCACTGTGCTGCGGTAAAGTATGTGATACATACTAACCGCAATTTACGCTCCCAAGAGCCATAACCACTCCCTCAATTCAATGCTCACTAAGAGTTATCATTTACTTTCATTTTTGCTTCTTAAAAGCTCTATATGCATGAATGTCATAAGTAATATTCACATAACCAAATCATGCATCAATATCGTGTTCATGCCATATTGTACATCCAAAACACATTCAACAACCAAAATGTTCAACATAACTTCACTAAATTATTAAACTTATCCAACAACATGAGAACACACTCATCATATCACATAGGACATTCCAAGCTACATCATTCACACCAATCCCATACAAATCACACAATCATCATTCTAACATCAAATCAACATGCCTTATAGTCATATATCAACACATCATCTCACAAGCAACACACATATTCTTACAGGGAAACATACAACCTAATGGAAAGTTCCATTCATGTTGCTTACCTCGCAAGCAACATCTAATGACCCGTTTGGGAACCTCCCTCACCGTGATTTTGGCCTCCTATTAAACAAATTATGAATTTACATTAACCTCATATATATGAAACTATGCAAAGACAAAAAATTAACGATGTTCTTATGCTTATGTTCTTAAATGACCCCATTTTCCATCCTTTATCCCCTCTCTCATTAATGTTCTACACCTACCCTTCACCTAACCTATTCCTTCCCTTTTTACCAACCACCTTTAATGCCTCTCACAGATTTGTTTAGGTATGTTTTTACGATTTCTACCATCTAACACATGCTATCTATCTCAATTCCTATAATCTTCCTTTCAAAACCCTACACACTTTCCTACCCTCATTCCAATCTCTCTCATCATCTAACACCCAATTAAATTGACTGTCAAAACATCATCAATAAGGCCCAAATAAACTTATCTAAGCAATGAAACTCGAAAAATAACTTCGGTTTGGAAAACCCAAACTCGCCACTTTTCAAGGTTGGCTTTCTATCACCGATTTAGAATACCTAATTCATGAATTAACACAAAAATGGTTACTAATGGATAGTATACATGTTAAGCTTTCCAACGGCCTATCATTTGCTCAAATTAGAGATAAATCGAAAGAGATTTAGGGTCGAAAAATTAGGGTTAGAAGCAAAAACGTGATTTACAAGTTTCACACAAGAAAACTTACTGAGATTCGATCTCCGATCGATTTCACAACTCCCAAATGGTAGGGTTTCCCAAGGAAAGATGATAGCTAGGTTTTTTGGCTTTGGAGAGAGGTTATGGGAGAGAAAACGTGTATGTAGGTGTAGAGAGGGAGTGGAACCAACTAATACTTATAAGGATTCAATTTGGATGGTTTTGCCCCTGTGTGCTCTTGATTTACTATTTATTTCGTAACCTCTTTTCCCGCTCAATAAACTCATTCCGATTCTTCTTATTTTTCTTAACTTACAATTCCATAAGTCTATGCTCACTCCCCTTCCACCGAATTTTATTTTAACCTACCGCAAAAAATTTATTCACATTTTCTGTATATTTATTTAAAATCTTTAATTATAACCAAATTTCGAGACGTTACATATAGTATATAGATTAAAGAGATAAAGTTGTAATTTAAGATAGAGAAAAAATGTAAAATAATACAACAATTAATTTGGTATATTATTCAAATTTCACCAACCTCATTAAATTCATGTTTTACTATTTTATGTTTGTATATGAGATATGATGAATTATATAGATAATTATAAATTCACTCAATTTGATTCATTATTATAACTGTAAATCAATTAATATTTATTTATTGATTTACTGTTATAAAAAATCAAATGTCATAATATTGCGGCTTACTTTCATTTTAGTATATAGATTACATTTTATGGTAACTCAATTCGATTCATTATTATAATATTAAATCAATTAATATTTATTTATTTATTTACTGCTATAAAAAATTAGAATTTTTATGGTAATAAATGACTAATATATAAATAAAGTTTAAATTTTAAATGTTGATTCATTATTATAATGTTAAATCAATCAATATTTATTTATTTATTGTTATAAAAGTTTAGAATTTTTATGGTAATAAATAACTATTATATCAGTAAAATTTAAATTTTAAATGCAAAAAAAATTTAAATCACGTGTCAATTAAAGAGTTTGCCAAATGTCACAATACTATGAATTGTTAGTATATAAAGATAAGCTTTCAATTTTAAATTCAAAAAAAAAACTATAAAGTGTGTGTCATTCAAAGAGTTTGCCAAATGTTGCAACACTATGAATTACTTTCGCTTTAGTATATCTATATATATATGGAATATAGATATAGATAACGTGATTTCAAACTCAACAATTATAGAATTGAAGTTGGTCAACTGTATGCAAACAAAGAAACTCTAAAGAAGGAGATGTTTTCTTACGCTATATTAAATAATTTTTAGTTCAGAATAGAAAGGTCTAGCCAAAAATAATACCATCTTGTTTATTACATTAAGAATTGCACATGGTGTATGATAGCAGTAAAAACATAAAAACAAATATGTTTAAAATCAAGTAGTTCAGTAATATTGATACATGTCCTATTGAACAAAGAATTGACAATCAAAGACAAGCTACATCAACATTAATTGCATAGAAAATTATGCCAAAATTTCTTGATCATGAAAGGTCTTACAACCCCAAAAATATGCAAAAAGATATTAAGAATGATTTTGGTATAAAGTTATAGTATCACAAACCTTGGAGGGCTAAAAACAAGACTTTGGAAAAATTGAGAGGCAAAGCTTATGAATCGTACAACTTAATATGAAGTTTTATGCATGTTCTAACTACAAACAATCCTGGATCAATTGACTGTTATACAACACTACAAGACAATAGTTTTCAATATGCATTTATGACACTATTTGTAAGCATTTTAAAAATGTAGGCCAAACAAACCCAATGGCACATTGTTAACAACTACAGAAGACACAACATGAAAAATCTTTCTATTGGCATTTACAATGATTAACTTTAAAAATGATAATTTATGGTTGTGGTCTTTTGAGCAACTTAAGAAAAAATTTGAAGAAAGAGATGACATGTGCATTATTTCATATAGGCATAGTAGTATTCAAAAAGTAGCAAAAACCCAAATATTGCACATGGAATCTGCATATATCATTTGTATAACAACTTAAAGTCAACTTTCAATAGGAACTTGAACAAGATTAAAGATTCTTTTTTTGGAGATGCTAAAGTGTATACAAGGAGAACATTCCAATATTATGTACATTAGTTACAAAAGTTCAATCCATTAATTTACGACTATTTGGAGAAAATTGGATTTGAGAAATGGGCACGATCATTTTGTCTAAATAATAGACACAACATGATGACATCAAACATAGTAGAGTCATTGAATTCAAACAAAAAGCCAATGGAACTACCAATCACTACTTTGTTCATATACTTACATGGACTTATTCAAGAAAAAAGTACAAGAATTAGAGAGTAGGCAACTTATACAATGATTAGATGTATAGAAAATGATGAAGCTATTTTGAGAGATAATTATGAAGAATACTTGAAACTATCAGTAAGTAATCTAGTAGTTTACATTTACTAAACATAAAAAAATTCATTTATCCTTCAATTAATTTATTTAATTTCTTATTCGTTCTGATTTTCTTGCATATTCTAGGTAAAGAAATTAGATGACAATTTTTTCAAACTGTTCAGTAATCAAATAGTATACATCATTGATTTTACAAACAAAAAATACAACTACAACAAATTTCAAATGGAAGAAATCCCTTGTGCACATATAACAATAATACTTAAGGAACAACATCAAGACAACCTATCATAGGAAGGAAACAATGATTAAAACATACAAAGAAATTGTTTACCCTTTGTTAAGTCAAGACAACTGGAAAATTCGACCAAATATTGCATCACTAGTGTTTTTACCATCATATGAAAAAAATGCAACCAGGAAGACCAAGAAAGAGATGAATTGAAGCAAAGCATGAATCAAAGGGACATAGAAAAAATG
Source organism: Breynia disticha f. nivosa (assembly GCA_948193385.1). Taxonomy (NCBI): domain Eukaryota; kingdom Viridiplantae; phylum Streptophyta; class Magnoliopsida; order Malpighiales; family Phyllanthaceae; genus Breynia; species Breynia disticha. The sequence continues at coordinate 8,710 of CANYCX010014950.1, forward strand.
TAGCCATTGCAAACAAAGACACAAAAGATTCACATGCAAGAACATTCCACCAATAAACAACATTGTTTAGCACACGTATTTACTTTAGTTACATGTTAAACTATGATACAGTTTATATGCAATGTTTATTTAAATGAAATATGAAGTACATCAGAAATAACTTCAAATTCAAAAAACAAGTTCAATTTAAATTTTTAATTTTATCATATTGCATGTAGTGACAGAACGACAGGAGGCAACCACCCCTTCCAATCCATCGTTCATATATACTGTCCCTTCTGTGTCACAAGAAAGAGGGGGTGGCGGTTGGACTAAGACACTGAGTGGAGCGAGCTAGAGGGTAGGAGGAAGCTAGAGAATGATTAAATGAGTGCAGAGACAAGTGATCGAGAGACAAAGAGAGTACAACATAAAGGCTAATGGCGACCATGTCTGTGGATTGAAGAGAGTAGGTTTTTTTGGGTTGGAGAATCGGGGAAGCTAAAATGGGAAAGTAAAGTGTGACATGCGTGGCTTTGATTGGTGGAAAAATGATGTGGATTGTATTGGTATGATCCCAATTTTTCAATTATAGACTGCAGGAAAAATAAGTTCCCACATTGTTGTTGCTTTTGTATAAAAATTAACCAGTTTATTCTATTTTTGTGCATATATATATATATATATATATATATATATATATATGAAAGAAATATAATAACTCATATTATATGGTATTAACTAACTAATAATTAAAGCATTAATAAAACGAACAAGGATTCTAACCTCGTGTTTTGTTAAATGAATAATAGAAATATATTGTAATCTTGTTGAGAGTAATCTGATTCCATAGGTGTAAGCACTTTGAGAATTAGACGAAGTTTTGCCTCGAAAAATCACATCAAAAATATTTTGATCGACCTAAACTAGAGAGAGAGACAGAGAGAGAGAGAGAAAGTGTCTAATTTCTCTTTGTGAGAAATCTGAAAAGTGTATGCAAAATGAGGGATGGAGAGTTCTATTTATAGAACTCAAGGTACTTTTTGGTGATTTGGTGCCCTTTGGGTCAAATTATATTTTAGTCCCTAAACATAAAATATTTTTAATTTAATCCTTTTATCAAATAACTATTAATTATGTTTTGAAACTTAATAATATACTTGATAATCCGAGCGTCATGGGCGGAATAAATTATTCTTTCATCTCTTGCTCAAACATGACGATTGTGAGTTTTATATCTCTCTCTTATAAGGGATCATTTGTTTTCGTTTCGATGTGGTGCAGATGTGTGACCCTCAATGAAATGAGCTTCTGGAAGTTAAGTAACTCAAGGATAATTGTAAAACCTTTACCATTTTTTATTCTCTGCTAAACTTGATTTGTCCCCATATTACTTTCTTAATATTGCTATTTTCGACTCGTTTTGATCCCATGAAAACTTGTCATAAGGCTACAATTTTGCCCAAGGAATTGTAGTTCGGTTCATATCTCATGAGCTCGAGTGATCCTTCAAAAATAATCTTTCCTTATTGATTAATGATCCACCATATGTCATAGCACCTAACCAAAAAGTTAATGTATGCCCACTCGTTGTTAGTGCAGCCTATTTGTACAACTCCCAAATCAAATACCATGACATATGTTTCATAATAATATCCAAGTAAGAAGGGTACATGTAGAAATCCACTTGACTGCTACTAGGTCTCACATAAGGAAAATTGAGCTTTCGTCTTCAGTGACTCAACACCTTCTCTTAGTCCACTATTAGCCTTTTACAGGACTATGCCTCTAGTTTTAGACAAAACTGAAATACTAATCTCTTTATAGTATTTGAAATTATAAATTCTAATTTATAAATTCACTTTACCCAAACTGACGTATTCAAGGATACAATTTCTAAGTCGTATTTGGTTATTGTATATCCAATAACTATCTAATCTTGGCATTCTATTCACAAAGATAGAACCCAAGTAACACGCCCATGTGCTATTGGTTTAGTCAATGAATAAGCTATCATGTACTTTGAAGAAACATGAACCAAACTTATTTTTGCTTGTGCAACTTTATCTTTTATGAAATGATACTTGATATCAATGTTCTTACTCTTTCAATGATACTTCGGATTCTTGGAATAAGCTATCGACGCAGAGCTATTAGAAAAGATCGTGGCTGCCTTATCCATTGGTATTAGATCCAAATGATCTAGGAAGAGTTTTAGCTAAAAGGTTTCTTGTGCCACCGCACATGAGGCTACATACTCAGCTTCCATCGTCGATAAAGCAACACATGTTTGTTTCTTACTACACCAAGAAAATGCTCCGCTACCAAGCATAAAAAC
>CANYCX010015279.1:0-19100 GCA_948193385.1 Breynia disticha f. nivosa
GTAATCAACATACGAATTATCAATCAACCAATTATTTCACACTCAAGTACATACAGGTATAGGGACATGTTGCATTCGTGGTACTTACCTCTCAAAAACAACTAGCGGCTTGGTTGTGAACCATTCCCGCTGCGACTCAAATTCCATACAATCAATATTATGATTCCAAATTAATATAACATTCAGTAATCATGCAAAATTAAAGAAAATCCTCATAACATGCATGATTACACCCCTTTTATTAGCTCTCTCTCACAATTCCTTTCGTAACTACTTAATTTCCTAGTATACGTCCTTAACTACCATACTTAATTCTTTCCACCAACCTTCATTAATGCTTTCCACAAGTTCATTTAGGTTTAATTTTACGATTTACATTCTCTAGTATATGCTACACATCTTATTGTCTACTTTTCACTTCAGAATCCTTAAACATTTTTCTATCCTTTTTCCTTTCTCTCTCACCATTTAATACCCAATTAAATTGGCATGCAAAACACTATCATTGAACCCCAAAGAAACCTACCTAAGGACCAAAAATTAGAAATGAACTCTGATTCACAAAACCCAAACTCGTCACTTTGTGAGGGTTTCCTTCTAATATCGATTTTGAGCACCTAAATCACAATTTAACACATAAAATGGTTACTACTAGTTAGTACACATGTTAAGCTTTCCAATGAGCCATCATTTTCTCAAATTGGAGCCAAAATGAGAGAGATATGATGTCTGAAAGTTAGGGCTAGGATGAAAAACGGGATTCACCAAAAACCTCACAAGAAATCTTACCGATTCTTGCTCACAAACTGATTTTGGAACTCCCGAACTCTAAGGTTCCGTGAGAATCGATAGTGGATAGGGTTTTTGAGGTATGGAAGAGGAGTGGTGAAGAGAGGAACGTGTGAGTGATGATGGAAAAGGATGAGAGTTAAAGTTATATATATAAATGTTCGAAATTCGACGGTTTCGCCCCTTTGGCTTCTTTTTTCTCGCCTTCTTTCCCGCTCGACTCAAAACTCGATTATTATTTCCTCTAGCTTAATTATTATTTCCGTATAATTCTCACACCTTTTCTCTGAATTATTATTTTAATAATTCGTGAAAAATTTATTTGTATTTTCCTACGTATTTTAATTTAAATTTTTAATTAAATGAGGAATTGAGGGCGTTACAACTCTACCCCCCTTAAGAAAATTTTGTCCTCGAAATTTTAAATCATTTTTTGTGTCAGAAACAAATGAGAAAAACGCTTACACTTCTCCTTTTCAATTTCCCAAGTAGCCTCCCTCGGAAACTCTCGACACTCACTTGTGCACTCAAGCACCCACACGATTATATTATGTGCTTAGCATTTTGCCTTTCTTATCGCAAACTCGCAAACTCTAGTACCAATGTACATCTGTAAAACTCTATCTCATTCAATATGTTATTCAATTACAACCTCCTCAGATCATGTTTTACTCATCATATCGTTATTCACATACCATCTCTCTAACCAACTTAATTTCACCCCTAAAACACATTCTCATTTAACCTTCACATTTATATCTATGCTCGCAACCTCTCATCTATCAGGTAGTGCCAGCCCAAAGTAGGTAAATAAAATAATGATCTGCGTGCGCACGAAAAAAATGCAAGAAATGCAAAAAATGTAAAATGTTCACAACAAATGCTACTAATGTCCTACTTTTGGGTCAAGAAAGATACGTAGGAAGTCAAAGAATTTCTTCCTCATTCAATTTACAACCTTAGCACTACCTTCAAGAGTGAGGACGAACGATAGCAACCTCGATAGTCACAGTCTCCAATTGAGTTATATATGTTAAAGCTTCCAACGAACTAATGCTCCCAAGTATTTGTTTCTTTATACTTCCCATACTATCTATCATAAAATTTTCGTTAAATGTGTATGATACACACTTGAAAGAAGATTCACCACATATTTATAGACAATTTTGGTGGAAACATTTCCAGCCACATTTAACATCCTGTGGAAGCTAAATATGGCAAGAAATGTTTTCGTCTCACTATTCATCATCTCGCCAACTTAGTGTCTATATGAATGATAAATGACCCCACCAAAATTTCCCACCACATTGTTCATCGTTCCACCAACTTAGCTTCCATGTGGATGCTAAATTTAGCATCCAAGTTGATGCTAAATTTTTAACGTCCACGTGGATGATAAATGTGTGAATTTAACATCCAAACTTACTTGAATGCTAAATTCACAAAATCTTATAGTGATTTCTTTCTTTAATTTTATGGGCAGCTGATTGCCCACGAGTACCACCTCCCTTTAACTTCTTCATATATCTTTACTCGATCTAACCTTCTCCAGCATCAAATTTCTCATTGGGATTGCCTCTATGCTCTACTTCTTTTTCATCATTTATGTGTAAAGTCTCTTTCGTCCTTATGGTGGAGGCTCTTACTGAGGAAACATAACATTTCTTAGAAGTCTTTTGACTTTCCCTTACTTATCTTATTCCATTTAGTGTTTGGAATTTTATTAGTAAGTAGGCCAAATAGACTACAACTCATATTTTATTTAGGAGAGGCCTTCAAAAAATAATATTGTATGCCTAGGATGTAGATTTTACTACCACAAAAATATCCATTCAAATGTACCCAAAGTGACTAGGTGTTGGACTGTCACTATTAGAATCGCTTCTCTTGTAAAGCTGAACAAATGTATGTCTACTACCTTTAGTTGGTCTTATGTCAAATTCATATTCTCAAAGCAATTCTAATAAATAAGGTTTACAGAGCTTCCACAATCTCCTAATACCCCTTGAATGAGGTATTTTTCCACCACAACAGATATCACTAAGAGATCATCATGCGGCGATGGTATATCTTCTTGATCTTCTTTAGAGAATGTGATTACTTGATCTTCTCCATCTTCACTCTTAACAGAGTTCACCTGATATGCCTCTTTTGCATATGTTTTCCTTGGTGTGGAGGAGTCCCTTGCTAAAGTTTCTCCTCTCAAAATAGAGTTAATCATAGGATGGGTAGGCCCATTATCTACCGTATGAGCCCTTCCCTCATTCCTTCTTGTTGTTTTGGGGCTTTTCATCACGCCCTGTGTTCTCTCTCCCTTCGTCATTTCTCCTACAATTCCTATGATCCTATCAAGGTCTAGATTGGTTATTGTAACCCCCTAAATCATAATGTGTCCTTCCTCCATTACCATTCCTATAATTGTATCTTCTAGTTTCAATATTGTGAAGATTACCCTCCTTGCATAGGGCTTTAATTTGGTTCATGAGGTCATGACATCTTTTAGTGAAGTGACCATATGCTCTATAGAGCTCATAGTGCGCATCTGTATCTATTTCTATTGTCTTATTTGTCCTGGGAGGAAAATGAATAAGTCTAGTGTGTTGGATGGATGCTAGAATGTTTGCACAAGATTTGTTTAGGGGTGTATAAGCTTTAAACTTTGGCTTGTAGATCTACTAAATTCTACCACCCTTTTATCCTTCCTCCTAGAAGAATCTTCCAATCTATCTTTCCTCTTATTGTCTCTTTCATTTTTAGACGATCCCACTATTCTTAGCATCTCTGCCTAAGATATCTACTTATTGTCCAGATAAAATAAGTCTTCTATCATCTTAGGTTATTTGTGCGACAACGCCTTCTACAAATCTATTGACATTGTTCCTTGCAATATTACTACAATAGCTACTCCAGCTTGCAACTCCCTTATCTTCAATGTTGCATTGCAGAACCTATCGACGTATTGACGCAAGGATTATTTCTCCTATTACTTAATACTTAATATATATATATATAGTGTCCTTTTCATTTTTCTATCAATGATGAACATGTTAAAAAACATCTTCTTTAGCTGTGCAAAAGATGATACTGAAGACTCGCCTAAACTATTAAACCAATCCGTGGAAACATCCTTCAAAGTGATGGACAATGCCCTATACATAATTTAATCTTTCCATCCATACAGTAAAATGATAGCCTCATATTTTTATGTGCTCATGAGGATCTTCTTTCCCAATGAAGGAAGGGAGTTGAGGCATCTTAAATTTGGAGGGGAGTGGTTCTTCTATAATTTCCTTAGTGAAAGGAATCTTCTCTTCACTAACCACTTTGGCTTTGTTCTCGAGCTTCTTATCAGCCAGAACATTTTTCATAAGTTTTTTGATGTTTTTAACCTCTTTAACCGTAAATAAGGACTGTTCAAGCTCTGCTGTTTTGATCTTTTGCCAGAGCTGTCAACCACCTCTAGCTATTTTTTTAGAAATATAGGGAGTGTTTCTTCCTCCATCCCTCATTACCTCATACCTATGTTGCATTTCACCTTCAATAACACCTGATCTTGCACAAATATGGGGATGGCTCCTCATATCTATCCCTTTTCTTTCCACAACAATAGTTGGAACTTCTTATGTAAGATTCACTTTAGGGTTTGGTTCTCTCATATCTAAAAGTTGACGTAGGAGTTTTTAGTTTTCTTGAATTGGAATTTTAACATTTTAAATTCCTCAAGAGGAACTGTGGTAGTCAAGGTGATGAGGTCCCTGCTTCATGTGGACTGGAGTGTCAATTCTCATCCTGAGATCCTTCATGTTGGCTTCCCATTTAAGATTTGGTTTGGAGCATCTTACCAAAATGTAAAGTGAATTGATCACAGCCTTCTATCATTAATAAGTGAAGATATTTCCCACATACGGTGCCAATTTTTATTGCCTAAACAACAATGGAGTTGGAACTTTGGTCTTGAATGCTATTTGTAAAAAAATCACAGGGTTATAGAATCGAGGGACGTTTGTTCTCCTCATTACACTCTGATGCTTAAGTTAGTATTTTTAAGTAATGATTTCTACAGAATAACAGTAGGTAAAATTTTATGCACCTTAAATGGAGATTAGGGATTATATTTATGGACAGATGAGGATATTCTAAATGCCGTTAATTGATCTCTCTTTTGGTTTGATTTTAAATTTATTAGTTAACTTTGAATTCACTATTTAATGTTTAAATGCTTTAGATATCTTATCTCTAATAAGTACACTGCATCTAATTGATTCTTAAATAAATATTATATCTAACTTATTTTGGCAAGTGTACTGTAACACCCAGAAAATTGCCTATAAAAAAGGGTATAAATCACTTTAGATACTCTGGATAATATAACAGTGGGATAGGAATGGATATTTAAAGAAGAAGTTGAGCGAAGTGGGTGCTGTGATGAGTTAATGTATGTTATCCATTAAGAATAAGGTACGTTAGTCTTGGGTTTCCCAAGCTAGGGTAATGTACATTAAGGGTGGTGATAAAGTACGTTATCGAGCACCTGTACAGGTCAAAAACGCAAAATAAAAATTAAAAAGAACACAACCCACTTCTCATAACTTATACCCATGCGATATTTCACCATATAAACACCCCAAAAATCTAAAGAAACCTTCTCTATGGCATTATAACCTCAATAATTCATCCTTACATCGAAAACCCACCCAAACCAAGCATCAATGGATGCTCTAAACTTGTAGGAGGAATGTGCTCAAGGTAAAATCCTACACTTTCTTATAGTTAGGGTTGGGGGTAAGGGACAAAAAGGGGAAATAGGTGTGGGTATAAGGTGAATTATGTGTCTTAAATAGTAAAATGAGTAAAACAGTAAGGGTATAGAGTGGGTTAGGGTTATAAAGGAAAACTAGGGCAAGCAGAATTAGAACAAAAATACTTTTAACTGTGTTTAGATGTTAATAATGATTATAAATGTTCTAGGATCCAAAGGTAGGGAGTCAGAGCAACCATCAGAGGGGATTGCCTAGCTCAATTAGAGATAAGTATGCATCTCGACACATATTTTCTCGTGTATTGCCTATGCATGGTTAAGTATAGTCAACTCATTTTATTCATGGTATATGAATGTTGTTGTAAGTATGATGAGACACATGTATGATTAGTTGATGTGCATGTTTGTGAGTGATGAGAATGATTTATAATGGAAATGCGTGACTCTCGTGTTTTATATGTGTATGCGAGTTATGTGCAAATATGTTATGAGAGCATAAGGCTCAAATGAGAAAGGAGTAGATGACTCAAAGAAAAAGGGGAGCAAAAGGCTCAAGTACTTATGATGACATTAGGTTGTTAACTTGTATGTGAACATCAAATGTTGGATAATTGTTGTGATTGAAAAACGAAGATATCCATCCTCATGTTGTATGAAATGCATTTGAACTATGATTTTGTGTTACATGCATATGTGTGGCATTCATAGACATTTCATCATAATAATTTTTGCATTAAGGGGAAAGCGACGTAGAGGAGAAATTGGCTCATAGGCACGTAGAGGCAAAATCAGCTCATTGGTAAGAGGGATAACGACAAGAGTTTGCTAATCTAAATGGTGGAAAGAGTCAAATAAAAAAAGCTGTGAGAGTTTGCTATTCTAGAAGTTAGTGGCAAGAGTTCACTAACCAAGATAAGCGGCAAGAGTTCGTGGAATGATGAGGAGCATATGGCTCAAGGTATTATGTCAAGTTTTGCATATCATACATCACTACATTCATATGCATTATGTGTGTGTGATTGGATAAAAGTAAATTAAGAGGAAAACGTTTGCATGAGAATGATAAGATGTTTGGCATGATGGTTTTCATAATGAATAAGTATAAATGTTCTGACTACTAGGCAACGTACATTACCCTCAAGGTAACATACGTTGGCTAGTGTAACGTAAGTTATGAGGTTTATAACGTGCTCAATTCTGGGTTAACATACGTTATCCCATTGAATAACATACGTTATCACCTTGGAATACCTTAGAATCAGCGAATCTACGTCGAAGTTTAAATGGAAATTCATAAAGAGGTATAATTATAATGTATGAAAGATAAATAATAGTAAATGTGTGTGTGAATGAATAAACGAGTGTATTGGGCATGTATGTTTAAATAACTGGTGTTGGAGATATATACTTACTGAGTATTAATACATGTCGTTTGTGTACAAATGTTTTCCCTAAGTAGGACCGGAGGCTGCCACGTAGACATCTTCATCTACATTGTTTTAAGGATGTGTGGGACTTACGCTGCGAGGTCGAGGATCTAGCTAGATCATATTGCATCTATTTTGCTTGATATTTGAAACATTGTAGTTTTGTATTTTGATGTCATATACACTTATCATATTTTGTCCTGCCTTGTAAACTGTTTTACAAATTTTAGTTTTACCCATATAACTAAATGTTGATTCAATATTATTTTGCGTCTTATTTGGAACATCATGTGACTCGGATAAATTCTCTACTATTCATGAATGTATTTCATTGAATCTCGCAAAAACATTTATGCCAAGGCTTTGCATGTAGTAAAAGAGAAGAACATAAAAGGCAGATTATTTTAAGTGTCACACATGTTGGCTTCCCATTTAAGATCTGGTTTTCACCATCTTATTAGAATTTAAAGTGAATTGATGACGACCTTTTATTCTTAATAAGTGAAGATTTTTCCCACAGATGGCACCAATTGTTATTGCCTGAAGAATAATGAAGTTGGAACTTCGATCTTGAATGTTATCCACAAAAAATCACAGGGTTACAGAGTTGGGAGACGTTTGTTCTCCCGATTACACTCCGGTGCTTAAGTTAGTATTTTAAGTAACAATTTCGATAAAGTAACAGTAGGTGAAATTATACGCACCTTAAATGGAGACAAAGGAGTTTATTTGTAGATAGATGAGGATATTCTGAACGTCGTTAACTAATCTCTCTTTGGTTTTGATTCCAAATTTAATATTTAACTTTGAATTAAATATTAAATGTTTGAACGTTTAAGATATCGTATCTTGAATGAGTACATTGCATCTGACCAATTCTTGAATGAGTATATTATATCTGACTAGGTTTGGCAAGTGTACTGTAGTTAACTTTATTGTGTAGTATACCACCTATAACAATAATAATTTAAAATAAATAAATTTTGTGTTATAAAATAAATAAATAATTTATAATTTAATTATTTGAATAAATAATAATAAATTTATATTAATATTATAGTTTTAATAAAATAAATAATTTACATGTATAAATTTGTGGAATTTCTAACATTTAGGTTGAATATCAGTATCATTTCATTGTTGGCGATGTGTGGTCTTCATTTATATGTCCCCTAATCTAGGTTGATGAAGAGAAACATGAATACCTTGTCCAATATTCGAAGCAACATCAGACATTGTCCTGTTTAAGAAGCGCTGTAATGTTGGTCACATGATCATTGCATAACAGCAAAATATGAGTCGATTAATTATCGCAACATATATGAATCATCTATTTAAACCTTGCTCGATTATACCAAAAGTTAATTATCATGTAATAACTGAGCTAAAATGAACCCAACCTAACTTGACCCATAGTCGAATCTAGTTCAGTTAAAGAAAATTGTTGTAACTATAATTGAACATTTTACTCGAAATTATTAAAAATTTTGATTGAAAATTTCTTAAATTGTAAAAATATGAAAAAAGGATCTAGTCTAACTAGACCAGATATTGAGTCTAACTTGACTGAAAATAAATTTTGAAGTGAGAATAATAAATTTAAAAGTTTTTCAACTTGATAAATTAAATACAATAACTTGAATACAATACAAGAAAAATAAAATTTAAATAAACTTAATGTTAGCATAATACTATCTAATACCAAATAAACTATATTGATTTGAAATTAATATATATCACCTCTACCAATGCATATTGTACCCATGTGATTTTTCCTATATAAACCATTTGATTTTACCCACTTATTATCTCTCCCAATTTACATCCACTTAGTACTTAGAGAATTCTCAAGAGCCTCCTTAAAGTATTATCCTTCTCGAGTTTATCAAATTTTATGTATCACCCACTACTCGAATAGAATCCCACGTTTAAACACCTTAAATTATTTTTAGGAGCAGCACTCCCACACTCTCTATATATTTGGAGCCAAAAAATGCCTACAAACCTATTTTTATTTTCCCACGTAAAAACTCATTATTCCCTCTCTTTATTTTATTAACTTCATATCTTTTCTCAAAAACAAAATCCATGTCCAATGATTTATCCTATACAAATTTGCGAAGTAGTGAGAATTTATTTGTTCACGATGAGTTCAATTCACAATCTCTACTTTCAACTTTTCTAGACACACAAGAAGATACAAATGAGGTATTTATTCCATATCAAGGTGATTTGAATAAACCAAAGTGAAAATAACTTGAAAATCTAAATTTACATCTCATGAAGATTTAATGTTTATTTTGGCTTGGCTAAAAGTGAGTTTAGATCCAATTATTGGCACTAATCAAAATTTGAAACTTACTGGAAGATGATTCATGCATATTATGAAGAACACCGACAATGGAGATGAGCAAATAACAACCTGTAACTTTAGGGACATGTCTAACTGAGAGTCGATCTTTAGTGTTCAGAACTTTAGTTACAACCAATAGAGACGAGCCAATAACAAAGAGTTGTGAGTCAAGTCATAGTGAGATAAGTGGACAATGATGTTTGGAAAATTGGATTATGGAGACATGAGGTTTATTGCCAAACTCAAATGAGGAATATTTCCAAGAAGTGGCCATGATTTTGTAGCAGGTGGCAGAGATTTTTTCTTTGAAGCTGTTGAGTAAAAAAATATGTTTGATTACTAAGAGAAAATGCATTAAAATAGCAACAGAAGGAGAGAGAATATAGTTGTTCACATAAGAGCTATTAAATCCATGGAAACTTGTCATTTAAATTCTTAATGAAAATTGTCATGCCAGCTTTTGAAGGTGTATATTGAGTATTAACAGACATTTATTTTTAACTATGTTATAAGCAGACTTTGAATGTTAGATAAAGTATTTGTCAAAGAGTAGAGAACTGTTAATTCTCCAATCTTGAATCTGGCTATGAAGATTTGATTTTTGCATTAACAAAATCGGAAGTGAAAACATTTTTTGCTATGGGTTAAGTATTTTCTGATAATTTAGTACTTATAAATTTTCACCTTTGACAAGTAGGTATCACTAGAGGTGGGAATTTGGACCCTGAACCGGCGGGCCAGACCGGAACCGAACCGGCCCGACCCGCGGGATCAGCAAACCGGACCGGCCCGGCCCGAAACCGGGCCAACCCAGGGGCCTGGCGGGCCGGTTACGGTTCAGCCAAAGGCTAAACTGGGAACCGGTGGGTTAACCGCCGGTTTAACCGACAGTTAACCCGCCAGTTCCAACGGTCGGAAGTGCCGGGTTGACCGTTGGAATCGGCGGTTCCAACGGTTCTTTGCTTTTTTTTTTAAAATAATCTATAAATACCCCATCATTCCAACTTTAATTTCACTTTCTCTCTCACACTCTATTGCTATCAAAATCTCTCCAAAATTTTCACAATCATCGATACGCTTATTTCGTATATTTTTTTCGAAAATGTCGAACGAGCAAAACCAAAATATCTTCGAGGGCAGCAATTCCAAGCAAAAATTTTTTCCCACCCAAGAAAAATTTTGATGATCAGCAAGCACTTTTAAGTTTGATAATGAGATCAAATATAGCCACCAGTTTCCATGCTTTGGATCCTACACATGTGATTCTTAATGAGTACATCTTTAAAAAGAGAGAATAAGGTTTGATAAAGAAAACTTGTGGGATCAAAAAATGATTTTCTTGTCCAGACTTGTTTTTTTGAATAATACGATTTATCAAAAGGGGTCAGTTGCTGTAGAATGTGGAAGCTCTTTTAGTTTTACACTTCTACTTAGATTTGTATTTTTTTCATTGTTGTTGTTCTTTTTTTCTTAATTTATTTTATGTAACCACGATATTCCTCCTCCAGAAGTTAGAGAAATTAATAAAATATAGAGGTACCGTCCTCTTTTTTTCTAAAAAAACTTAAACAAGAAATTTTAAAAAAAAGGGCGGGAACCCGCCGGTTTGGGCTGGGCCCAGCGGGTCCAACCCAGCCCGGAACCGTAATCGGCCTGGCCCGAACCGTCCCCTACACGGGCTGGTTACGGTTCGGGACTTTCTCGAACCGTGACCCGGCGGGTCGGGCCCGCTTAGCAACTCTAGGTATCACTACAAGAGTCTGTCAAGTTAGCGTCTAGAATTTAGCGACCAAGAATTCTGGACGCTAAAATCTGACATTTAGCATCCACGTGGTCACAAAAATTTTTGCAACCACATGGACGCTAAACTGGTCATCATCTGCAACAGTGGCACGAGAATTTTTGGCACCAAAACCTGCCAAAATTAGTGTCCACGTGGACGCTAATTTTGAGACCACGTGGACGCTAAAAAGTGATCACCATAAACAGTGTGGCGAAAAAAAATTGTGCCAAAAATGGGTGCCTATTAGCGACCACGTGGACGCTAATGAGCGACCACGTGGTCGTTAAATGTCAGCGTCCACGTGGTCGCTATTTTGGCGTGAAATTTCGCCCTAAAATTTTCCTCTAAATATGACTTCATATTTGGTTAAGTTTGTAGCTTAAAAATTTACTCTAAATTAAATTAGATGTAGATCGTGAAGAAGAATACGTTGGAGCAGTTGTTGTTTGGAGAGTGTGTCTTCTTTTGTTGGCTTAGTAGATATAACTGTAAGTGTTAATTTAATGAACGTTTTATGTATTTATAAATCTTATATTTCTTATTTAGTTTATATTATCTGTTTTGAGATAATTTTGAAAGATATTCATATTTATTAGGAGAAAATGCGTGAGTAGATGTATGTACGTACTATTGAGGGATTTTTGAATGATGAGTTTATTGAGAGCATTGAACAGTTTATGGAGTTCTCCATGTCGAATTATACTTTTGATGCAGTTAATTTGTCCTTACGTTGTCCGTTTACAAGATGTAGGAATAGAAAATTTTTAAGTCTAGAAAAAGTTAAAGAACATATTATTTATCGGGGGTTTGTAAGCAATTACTATTGGTGGAATGCACACTCAGAGACAAAGAAAATGTTTAATGTGTTATTGAACGAGTCACAACAACATGTAGGTGGTAGTAGTAGTAGTACTTATGACGTGAACTCGATAAATTATAATGTCGACGATGCTCTGGCTTTTCAGACGGAATAATTTGGGATGAATATGTAACAGATGGTATACGATGGTTTTGGTGTTCATTCCAATATGGATGTTGATTATAATCAGCAGCAAAATGAAGAAGAAGATGTTCCGAACATTCAGTGCATGCTGGAGCCCCCAAATTTGGAGACTCAACGTATGTTTGATATGTTAGAATCTACCAATAGGCCACTGTGGCCTAGATGCGATATAAATCAATTAGCGGCGGCGACAGAATTACTTAGTTTAAAATCTAAATTGAAAATAACGGAGTGGGGATATGACATGTTGTTAGATTATGTAAGACACATTTCTCATCCAGAGATATATTATGACACGAGAAAATTAGTTGAAGGATTGAGTTTACCGTACGAAGCAACTGATGCTTGCAAAAATAATTGCATGATTTATTGGGTTGTGAATGCTGAGAATAATTGTTGTCACATTTGTGGACATCCAAGATGGAAGCAAGGCAAGGCTAAACCAGTTCCATATGCATGGATGTTCTATTTGCCAATAACGAAGAGGTTGCAGAGATTATTTGCATCAAAATACACTGCTGATCACATGCGATGGCATGCAGAGCATGTTCAGGAAGGATTAATGAGACATCCTTCAGATGCTAAAGCGTGGAAACATTTCAGTCGTGTGCATGGAGATTTTGCAGAAGATTCTCGAAACGTGATGTTGGGCTTGTGCACAGACGGTTTCAATCCATTTGGAACTTCTAGCCAACAGTACTCATGTTGGCCTATTATTTTGACACCGTATAACTTACCTCCGTCGATGTGTATGCAAGATGAGGTTATGTTTCTAACTGTCCTTGTACCAGGTTCAAGGAGTCCAAAGCAACAATTAGATGTATTCTTACAACCGTTGATATCAGTGTTGAAGAGTCTGTGGTACAATGGGTTCATTACATATGATATTTCACGAGAAGAAAATTTTGTTATGCTTACGGCCGTCATATGGACTATTATTGATTTCCCTGCATATTCTATGTTGTTGGGTATGTATTTATATATATATGTATTCTTAGTATATTTATCATAATTATTTAAGTATATTAATTTGTGTATATAAATATGCAAGATGGAGCACATCGGGAAAGTATGCTTGCCCACATTGTATGGAGTTTATCGATCATTTTACCTTAAAAATGGTAGAAAATGTGTTGGTTTGATTTTCATAGAAAATTTTTACCATTGGAATATCGTTTTAGGAATAATAGAAATGAATTTAAAAAAAGGAGAAGAGTGCTAACAGAAAGTGCACCACCTATTCGTAATGGTCACGAAGTATTACTATGAATTGAAACAATGGGATTGATGAATTAAATTTTCAATATGTCTGGTTGTAGAGCTAGTAGTCAGGGTAGGCAGGGTGGACGTCCCCCACGAGGATCGTCTCCCCTTGCACCTCCACAAGGGTCACCGCCTGCTCGTACCCCTTCTCGCCTCACACAGTCTTTTTCGGCGCCTATCTCTGTCCCTTACACTTCTCCCCTCACGTCCCACTTTTCTCCTGCCCCGTTTGTCGTGCCTCAGACGGCGTCTCCTCACACTTCTCACAGTCCTTCCCTCTTTTTGCCCACCCCGTCTGTCGTGCCTCAGGCGGCACTTCCTCACACTTCTCCTGGCTTAACACATTTTACACCTCCTTCCTCTTTCGTGCCAACGACGGCGACATCCGTAGATTTAGACTTTTATTTTACAGATGATGATTTTGACATCGATGTCACCGCCGCAGATTTTGGATTTACAGACACCACAACTCTTCCTCCTACTGCCCAATCGTGCCCTCCTACTGCCCAATCGTGCCCTCCACCTACACAACATGACCACGAGGCATCTACTTCCACTGGTCGTCCTGAACATCGACCTTCGGAGTCGCAAGATTTCGATCCAGATGCCATCTTTCAGTTGATTCATCGTCTGGATGGCAAGTAAGTAATTCAATATTATATTTTATATTTTAGAAAATTTTCACTATTATGAATTAATTTTTTTAAATAATTATTAAAACTATTGTAGATTGGATCCCCACACCCAGATCAGACGTTACTCCACACGGATTGTCACGTCTTCCCACGATCCGGCACCATTGACATTTGAAGAGGCTAGCGCTAAAAGTAAACAACACTGGTTTGAAGTTTGGAAGGTAAAATATTAATATTAATTTTAATTATAAAATTATTAAGTTTAATTTTTTTATTTAATAAATTAATTAAAATTGGAGAGCAATTTTCACTGGGACCCCGAGACCCTGGGGTTGATAGAGGCTCAAGTCAACAAGAAGTGGGAAAAGTAAGCTGTAACGTCCTGGAAATTATTGGAATTTAAATATTTCAAAAATACACTAAAATGGGATCGAATCGGATCGATTTAGGTAAGAATTGTGAAAAACAGCTGTCAGCACGCTCGTGCAGCACACCCGTGCTCAGGGGTGCAGACGAGCACGACCTCGTGCTCAATCTGGAAAATTAACACGCCCTCGTGTCAAATTAATTGCAGAACGAGATTGTTCACGACTAGTTGGAAACTCGTGCTGAGTTTGAACGGCTCGACCAAATGGCACGATCTGTGCATGAGGTCGTGTTGTCTGGAAAGATATCAACTATTCAGTTTTGATTCATTCATTCACAAAAACAGAGAAGGAAGCAAGCAGCTGAAGAGGAAAACCCTAATCCTAAGTCCAAAAACGTGTTAGAGGCAAGAAACATCAAATTTTGGGCAAGAATTAATCATCCAAGTCAATTAAGGTAAGGATTGAACTTTGTATTGCTTGGTGGATGAGGAAACTTGCTGAATTTGGATTAATTGGAGTTTAGATAACCATGTGTAGTCTTTGGAATTTGAGTTAGGATTGAGGGGATTATTAAGAATTGAATGAATGATTGATTGTGATTGTTTTTTATGGTCTAGGAGGATCTAGACGAGTTTGAATCAAAAATTGAGTAGGTGGAAGCGGTACGATTTGCATGTATTTCGAGGTAAGTGGTTTCATATACTTACAATATAAGTGTTAGAAAAACTTAGGGATTTTCCTTAATCATAACACATTAAAAGCTTTAATTAGCTTAAGTTAATGTTAAGGAAGAATGGAACCTATGTTATTGATTCATATGTACTTATGAATTTGTGTAAATATGCTCATGTTTGAAATGATACTATTTGCATGCTCGATTGACTTTGTGTCGTGATTGATAGTCATATGTTATTTACGATGAATATAGAAGCATGTGAGTTGCTTTGAGAGCATGTGTGTGTGAGCATATTTAATCTTTTGAGGTCGTGGCCCTTGTGGTCGATGATGTTATTTGACCTTTATGGTCGTGGTCCTTATGATCAATATTTGGCCTATATGCTCCTGGCCCTCGAGGTTGGTTATTGGAGATATGTAAGCCCCAGGCATTCATCTTCGGAAATGTGTGTGTGAGATGCATACATGTGTTGTGGCATGCTGGACAGATTTATGTTGTTGAGCTTATATGCTTGATATATTGAGAGTGAATGAGCTTTTATGTTTGAAATGGTATGTGTGAGTATATTGTACTTCTTGATTGATTTACTCTTAAATGAGTTTAAAACCATGTTTTGAATGTACATGTGACATGTATGTTATACTAAGAATGTATATGATTGGAAGTACATGACTAAAACTCAACATACATGAAATCAAAAATTTAATGTGTAAAATAGAAGCTTGGCATGCCCTCGTGCTGTCCAGCACGCTCTCGTGTTGCTGGGAAATTTGGAAAATATATTGAGCACGGTATCGTGTTCATAGTTGGCACGATCATGTTTCCTGGAAAAATAACACTTGAGCATGACTCTTGTTGATTTGGCACGACGTGTTTTTTGAGAGATTGATATGACCACGCCCTCGTGTTCATATGGCACGACCCATGTTGTTCCCCTACATTTCATTTATTCGTAATGAATTTTGATTCACTTACTGAGTATATCTTTATACTCACCACTTTCATTGTTTAAATGATGTGCAAATCGTACGTAGCTGCAAGTGGACCAGATTGGCTGTGATCAGAGACATTTTGCGATATTCGAGTGAGGTCCAGCTCTGGAGATGTTTGTTTCAATTTTTTGGTTTTCTTATTGTATATACATTGTATATATGTGGTTTGGATAAACTTTTAAACTAACTTGTTATTTTCCGCGCGTGTTATAAATATGTTTTGGACAGAGTTATATTTTTATAAAGAAAGGTTTATGTTTAATTCTATTTTTATTTAAATCGTGAGTTCAAATTTGGAAATTTGTTTTAAAAATTTGAGCTCCACATAGGCTGCCCGTAGATACGACGACATGATTCAGAGATCGAGAACATCAAAGAGACAGCCTGTTTGGATCGATTTGCCTGCTTGGGACTTGTGCATGGCGGTTTGGTCGACGCCAGATTATCAAGCCAAGTGGGTCAAACAAAAGGCAAATCATAGATCGCGACCGTCCTTGCACACTGCGGGTCGATTACACACGCGGAGCATCTCCGGAGACTAGTTTGTAAATGTAACTTTGCATTTTTTATTTAGTTTACTAGTTTTAATTAATTCAAATTAATTATTATATTATACATAACAATTTTTTTTTAACTGATATACTTTCAGGAGGCTTAGCTGGGATGACCAGTTTATCCCCACGAGATTTTTGTGCGGACAAACAAACACCACAGGGATCCGACCAGGTTCGTTGACAACAGGTCGACGGAGGTTGATGTAAGTTATATTTCACATTCTTTTTTCAATTTTCCATTCGCTTTATATTTTTTATTTGTAACTTTAATTAATTTGTCGAATCAGTCACGCGTCCAATCCGAGTTGAGCCAGCATTCGTCGTCAGAGGGCAGCTCCAGCTACCAGGAACAGTGTGATGCCTACCTCTGTGCCGTCGATGGAGTCTGTCCTGGTGGGTCAGTTTTCAGCGTCGGCACAGCTGCTGGAGATTTTTATGCCGACAGGATCGCAGATCCTCGCCGAGACCCCACGCGTTCTGCGGAGTTTACCCGCAATAACCAGTATCTACAAACTCGGGTCGACACACTGGAGGAGCGGTTGGCAGGGACGAAGCGCCAAATTCAGCTTTTTTCTCCAACCGAGCTCCTGGATTTGACGACACATCGATGACTACCCCTCAGCCACGTCCATCATAGCCTCCGCCCATTTCTTAGATATTTCACTATATGTTTTTTTATTTATGTAGGAATGTTATACTATATTTTTTATTATATATATATTTCATTTTATCGCTCCGTTTCTTTTTTATAATATTTTTCAATTTTTCATTTCAAATATTAATTTGATATTTAATTTTAGGATAAAAAGCTATGCAGTCCCCAAGTAATACCACGAATAATTTTCCGGTCCCTGAGTTTCTAATATTAGTTTTACCTGTCCCTCACAGATTAAAAATTCACCACCGTTAATCCATTCGTTAAATTAATCTAACAGATTAACAAGTAAATAATTTACCGGTCAATCTTTTTTGCTTAATTTACCGGTGTCTCTTTAATACACACATTGCAGGGGAAAAAAATGACATTTCAACCTTTCTGTTAGCTTAATTTAACAGAAGGATTAACGGTGGTAAATTTTAAATCTGTGGGGGACCGGTAAAACTAATATTGGAAACTCGGGGACCGAAAAATTATTCATGGTATTACTCGGGGACCGCATAGCTTTATACTCTTAATTTTAAATTGAAAATTATTCTAAACTAAATTAATATAAATAAAAAAATTATAAAAAGAAAATATTCAAAAATTAAAAAATTAATTTTGCGTCCGTGTGGACGCTGAACATTTAGCGTCCACGTGGATGCAAAACACGTGGACGCTAAGTTTATCAGCGTCCACGAGGACGTTGAATTGCATGGTGTCCACGTGGACGCTCAATGTTCACGTGGACGCTAAACATTTAGCGTATACTTGGATGCTAAATGAATTTAGCGACGACGTTTTTTGCGACCAATTTTTGGACGCTAAATTTGGTCGCTAACCAAAATATGTTGTTTAACGACCAAAAGTTTGGTCGCTAACCAAAGTATGTTGTTTAGCGACCAAAAGTTTGGTCGCTAAATTCGTGTTTTTTTTGTAGTGTATCCTAATTGCCTATAGCTTATCTCTCTTAACATTTTATAATGAAACATTTGATTGCTATTAAAAATTTTGCTAATTTAGTACTTATAAATTTTCACCTTTGACAAGTAGGTATCCTATTTGGATTATCGTCTTATCTCTCTTAACATCTTTATAATGAAAAATTTGATTACTATTAAAAATTTGAGTGATTTTCTTATGCAAATATCATGATTTAAAGCACCTTTATAATCAAATATTTCTTTAGTTTTTGTGTATCCTTTAGACCTTGTAATTTAATATGTGGGCATCATGATTTGTAGAGTGTCGATTTATTGGATTGTTATATTGCAATTGCTTGAAGTTTTGATAAGAATGCGGATTTAAAGTATTCAGCTTAAAGAAGTAAGAATGCAACCAAACTTGGTGTTAGATCTTTTTGTTTTTTTTAATTTGCCAAGCAATGGATATGCACAAGTCTTTACAAAAGCATCATTTCCCTTTGTTGGAAGGAATTGCAGTTTACTGCTAAATTTGATTGCATACGTATTATTGCAAATATTTTATCTGAGAAGATCCCAGCTGATTCCATACGTATTGCACTTTAACTTTTGCCAATTTAATAAGTCTTAATAACTAACCAAAGCTAACTACATGCTTGTTTCATACTTTTAGGCATGCATTCTTCAAAATAAAAATCTGATCTTCTAAAATTAAAAACTTTTCATTTATCTCTTATATTTACTGTTCTCGTTACTCTTTCTTTAACTTTAAGTTACGTAAAGTAACTTAGTATCAATAGGTCGGATATTTCCAAACTTTATTATTCCGTTACATTCTCAGAATAACGATCGTATTAGTTAACACATCCATGGATTAAGCTTTGTGTTACGCTAATACGCCCTTTATTCTGTAATTAGCAAGTCCATACTTTACG
>CANYCX010015297.1:0-11086 GCA_948193385.1 Breynia disticha f. nivosa
GAGTTTGTCCCGCATCCATTCCGACTTTATCCGAGTGGTTGTTCTTTAAGTGTCTCGTATCCGTCTCCATGCTTGAACGCGTATTCACACTTGCAATAATTACAAGCAACACGAAATAAGTTAGAATTTTCGCCACCTTTATGTTCTTTCGTAAAATGAACTCTAAAAATATCGGAAGAAAGAACTCTAGTAGTATTTCTTTCTTATCCCCTCATTTTGAGTTTCTTGGGTGGGACTAAGAGAAAAATTTTGCTCGGAATCGCTTCCTTCGAATATATTTTGTTCGTTCGACATTTTTCGCAAAAAAATATACAACTAAATTTTAGATGACGAGAAAAATTTAAGCGAATTTGCGAATTGTGAATACTTGAGAGAATTGAGAGCAAGAGTGAATGGGAAGAAGGTAAAATTGGTGTGGAAAAATGGTTGGTATTTATAGAAGTTACGAATAAATAAAAAGAAAAAAAATAAAAAAAATGAAACTAGCTGTTGAACGGCTCTCAAAGGTTATATGACTGTTGGGACCAACGGTTCCAACGGTTGGAACTGCCGGGTTGAAACGGCGGTTAAACCGCCAGTTCACGGTTCAACAAGAAGCTTAACCGTAACAAGCCCGCCCGGGACTCGGGTTTGCCCGATTCCAGGCCA
The DNA here is from genome assembly GCA_948193385.1 of Breynia disticha f. nivosa. Taxonomy (NCBI): domain Eukaryota; kingdom Viridiplantae; phylum Streptophyta; class Magnoliopsida; order Malpighiales; family Phyllanthaceae; genus Breynia; species Breynia disticha. The sequence goes on from CANYCX010015297.1 coordinate 649, forward strand.
GGCCGGTTCTAGTCCATAATTTATACCTCTAATTGTTAGTATTTGAGGAAAGAGCCAGGCCTTCAAAGGAGTGGAATAATTGGTTGAAACGTGAGACAAGTGTTAGACAACCAAACAACATAAACTATTTGAACATGGCTTAACTATAGAAGCAATGACTACGAACTGCCGCAAGCATAGTTTAATGGATAAAGCAATCAAATGAATAATGGCTCGAATATGGGTTAATTACAGAAGTATTGACCTCAATGTAAAAGGGCAACGAAGTGAAAAGGCGTCAATTGCAAATCACCATACTTCAATATCGCATTTTATTTCTTTAGTGTAGCATTTTACTTTGTTGCTTCAGTAGGAGGTAACATTTAAATTATAAATTTTAGACACATATAGAAAATAGATAAGTTAGGACATTAAATCTACACTCTCTTGCCCGGTGACAAGGAGGCAACACAGTAAGGAGATACTTATTTACATATGTTCTTTATCATTGATTAGTGCTTATTTCGAGTATTTATTATTAGAAACAACTTATTTGTTCCTTTATCTTTTGTAGGTTTAGTAACAAATAGAACGAAAACAATGTCAAGATATCACAACATTTTAATCGATTCAAGATAGTGAAAAACATGAATAACAATCAATTTCACACATGTATATCATATAAAAATTGAATTGTACGTGTAGTTTAAGCAAATAAAAGGTATTAGATTATTACCCTCATTGATCTGACTTTAAATTCTATTGAAACAAGGAAACAAACACCACCAAATGTCATAGAGAGACTGAAATGCAATCCTCCTTTATGCACCCACACACGACCTAAATGAGGTGCTAGCCTCCTTTTAATTTAGAGAGAGAGAGAGAGAGAGAGAGAGAGAGAGAGAGAGAGAGAGTATGCTCTTACTGGTGCAAAACGGCTTGGGTTTTGTGTAATTATAAAATGAAGACTAAGGTTGTCTTTTAATCAAAACCATTTCCTTATTAACATGATATGTGTGTTGTACTTGTGTGCAATTAGCACCAGAAAATCGGCAACAATCTGTCACAAATTATGAATGACTTAATTTAAAAAAATTACATTCTTATTTTCACATCAATAATTATAATCATTATTCCTTTTAACTTTGTGCTGCCGATTTTACACTTTAATTGGGCCTAACATATGCCCAGTTATTAGGGAAAATGACATATATATCATCATAAAGTATATGAATACCTTTTATCTCATGCCATATAAACTATTTTTATAAATAACATTTTTTGAAAACTTATACCACAAAATATCACATATAAATATCACATAATACTCCACAAATCATGCTCATCTAAAAATCACGCTCCAAAATATCCTACTTCAAATAAAAAAAACCCCACAAATTACATCCCTAAACAAACACAATTTCTATATATAATCAAACAAATCCACTGCTTCAATTCAAAAATACAATCTCCACGTCACAGACATAACTAGACACATTTTTTTTATTCTCAAATCAAACTACATTAATTCAAAAAAAAAACTACAAGAAGAAAGCCTCAATTCAAACTACATTCATTCACTATAAAACTAGAAAAAGACAATACATTTAAATTATGAGGTAATGTATATTTTTCATTCTCAATATTTAGTTTTAATTTGATATTTGATATTTTGATTATTTTGAATCATTCACTGTGGATTCTTTGATGATTAATTGTTTAACATTTCAAAGTTTTGATATATCATGATGAAAAATTACAAAGTTTATAAAAAGATTTTTTGATTACATTTGTGGATATCGTGTGGATATTTTTTACATAATCATTTTATATAACACATGTGGACATGTTATAAAAAAATTGTGATGTCTTGACTTTTTCTTTAACATGTGGATATGTTGTGGACATTAATATATAACATGTGAACATGTTGTGGATATGTTGTGATATGTTTTAATAATTTGTTTAACATGTGGATATATTGTGGACATATTGTGAATATTAAAATAACACATGTGGATATGTTGTGACATGTTGTAGATATATTGTGGTATATTTTAACTATTTGTTTAACATGTTGATATATTGTGGGCATGTTATGGATATTAAATAAAACATGTGGATATGTTGTAGTTATGTTGTAGTTATGTGGATATTAATCATGTTTTAATTTGTGGATAGATTGTAGACAACCTGTGGGTATTTTTCTATAATACAACCTATACTATTATTTCTTCACTATGGGGATACTGAGATCATTCATAAAATTATAGAAACTTTAAAGTGAAAGAAATGAGCATAAATATAGATTGCAACTATGATTCATTTATTGATTTGATCTGCAATTTTATTGGATTGGATAAAACAAAGAATGAAGTTCAGTTAAACTTCAAAATACAAGACAATTATCCAAAAGTTGAAGTTCAGAATGATTTTAATTTATCATTTTGCATCTAACTGAAAAAGAGAGAAATGGATGTCATGAAATATCCATTGTGCTTAACAACAAAAGAGATTGAAGTGTAAATGCAACAAGAGAAGGATGGATGAGATATGATTCCATTAGAATTACGTTGTGAAAATGTAGAGAATGAAGAAAATTGTCATACCTCAGAATTGTCAGAAAACTCTACACAGAATGTCTCTTATATACAACAAATGATTGAATATAGATCTGAAATATCAAGAGAGATTGTCAAATTTGTTGATGTTTAATCAAAATCTCAAGATGATAATATATCAAAATAGAATGTTTCATTATATAGTAGTGAATTTCATGATTTAAAAGTTAGTTGAGAGCTCAAGAATAAGAAAACCATAAAAAAATATTTTTTTTTCTTATTATGATTTGTGTAAGAAATTTCAATACAAGGTGAAACGATCTTGCAAAAAAAAATACACATTCTGACTTATTTATTTGAAAATTGCAAGTGGATAATAAAGACATCATCTATACATGGAAGCAGTTGCTTCAAAATTAAGAAATTCAATGATGAACTTACTTGTAATTTGGAGGATATGTACAATGGCAACAAACATACATCCTATGTTTTCATTGGATCAATGATGAAAGCATCCTATGTTTTCATTGGATCAATGAGGAAAAATTCAAAAACCTCAAAGCTACAAACAAACCTGTTGACATTATAGAGGTCATGAATAGCAATTTTAGATTAAAAATTTACTACCAAAGGCTTGAAGGGAAGCTAATGTAGTAAAAGAAATGGTTTGGGGTAAATTTTGTGACATTTACAAAGAGTTACCAAACTATCTTTACAAGTTAAAAGTTTCAAATCCTGGTTCGCATGTTCAATTGAAAATTAGCAAAATATACCTTTTTGTACTCATTTTTAAGTACATTTGGAGATAGTGAATTTTTGTATACATGTGGATGTTTTGTGGATAGATTGTAAAGTTTTTTATACATGTGGATGTTTTGTTAATAGATTATGGATTTTTATACATATAAATGTTTAGTACACATTGTGAAATATGATGTTTTATTTCGAATTTTCAATTTTTTTGAACATTTGTATGTTGTGTGGATATCTTGTTGATTTGTTTTATACTTGTGGATATATTGCGGACATCATGTAAATTTTTTAAATCAAATATAATTCTCTGTATGTTAGTAGACATCTTGTGGTTTTTTTAGACATGTGGATATTTTGTGGACATCATGTGGATTTGTTAAATGTGATATATTTTTGCATGTTTGTGGACATCTTGAGGTTTTTTTACACATGTAGATATGTTGTGGATATCCTATAGATTTTTTTAGATCTGCTATATTTTATACTTATTTTCTATGTAATTCATTTTTTCGTATACATTTATTGCATTGAGTACTTCAATAGATGAATGGAAACATTGTTTCCCAACCATTATAGTAAATGGTGTACCTTTGAAATGTGGTTATGGTGGGATTTTATTAATTGTATGCACTCAAAATGCTACTAGAAGAATATTTTCACTTGCTTTCGCAATTGTGGATTATAAAAACAATGATTCATGAAAGTGGTTCTTTAAAAAATTTAAGGAATCCTTTGGTCAGAGAGAAAAAAATCAATTGTGTCAGAAAAAACATGAAAGCATTTACTATAGCGCTTCAGAGATATACCTAGATGTTGGACATTACCATTGCATTTATCATCTAATAAACAATGGGAAGCCAAAATACAAGAAGGATCCAACAAAAGTTAATGAATTATTCATGAAAGCAGCAAAAGCCTACACATTAAGAAATTTCAACTACAACATGAATGGGTTGGAAAAAATAGATAAAAGAATTATGATATATTTGATAGAAACTGTTCAAGCAGAAAATGGACAGCGGTTTTTGCAAAAGACAACAGAATAACTGCAATGACATCTAACAATGCAGAATCGTTGAATGCAGCAAACAATGAAGCTAGAGAAATGTCTTTGATTTCCATGCTAGAGATGTTGCGAAATCCTATTCAAGATTATAGTCACAAGTATACAAATTTAGCAAACTATACATTCGCAAGGTTAACAGTAAAATACGAGAAAAAAATGCAAATCAATTACGTGGAAGCATAAAAATGAAGGTATGAATCTTTTTTATAGTTTGTACATTTTTGAATTTTCTTTTTTATAGTTTGTACACTTTTAAAGTAAATTCCAAGATTTTGAATTAATTGTGGATAGCTTCTGGATTTATCTATATTTAGATTGAAGCGTTATTTGATGTATTGTTAAGAGTTGCGAATGAACAAAGAAAATATGAAGTCAACTTAGAGGAGAAAAAATGCACATGTGAAAAGTTTCAAGCTGATGAATTTCCATGTGAACATACAGTTATAGTAATTATATTCAAAAATTCAAGTTAATATCAATACTATTCTTACAACTATATAAATGAAGCTCTTAAAGAAGAATACAAAACAGTGGTTCAACTAATTGCAACTAAAGAAGAAATACAAATTCTAGAAAGTATATCAGGAAGAATAAGGAAGAGATGATATTTATCATTCTATAAAAGAGATTTAGTTGAACAACAAAGATGTGGAAGATGTCATTAATTGGATAAAACATCCTATACTGACTACACTAATTAATCCTTAATTCGAATAATACTACTACATTTAATAATGAATAAATTAAAACTTTTATTTTTATCCTTTTATATTCTCACTCTTATCTATTAATAACATATCATTGGTTGATTTACAATTAAATGGAAAACTTAATTGAGCAGCATGGGTAAAACAGTGCATGAGCACGACTTGTGTTGCTTGCAGTTCATATGAGCACGGCTCCTTTTGATCAACACTCCCATGGGCATTAAAACGTCCTATTCTTATTACCATATAATCATGTACTAATTAATTCTATTACCTTATAAGTACGTATACTTTAAAAATTTTCTTATAATATACATACATTTCATTATCGTTGGTCATCTTTAATCTTTTATTTCTGAACTTATCAAATATATATATATATATATTATATCGTATATTCAATTTACAGTTAGTCCCTTATACACTCAGAACATTGATCGTATTAGTTAACATATCCATGGATTAAACTTTATGTTAAGTTAATACGCCCATTATTCTGGATTATATAAAGTTCATACTTTACGTAGAATTGTTATATAACGGCTGCAACCTGACCATATTCACATATTTCACTCTAGTTCAACAATTTCAATCTGTCAACAATTCTCAAACAGTTATCAACTTATATCTATCAACATACACCTCAACATTCAAACCAGTTTCAATAGCAAGAAACTCATATATATACACATATCCAACATCAATCTTAACAAACAAAAATCTATAGCAATCTATCGAACAAATATGTCATATGAACAAGCAAAATATGCAAAACTCTCAAACTCTTAGGCCCAGTTCTGATGAGGAGAGAGAAAATGGTCTGGGAGTAGCAGTCGACTCATCTGACAAATCTATACGTCTATCTCAACTCACTACTCAATCCTGAAACAAAATCGCAGTTGCGTGAGTTGCGGGCTCAATGAATAATCTTTAAATCAATAATCTATGTAATTCAATATATTCTAACTTTTTCCTCTTATTTGCAATCATCTCATTAACAACCATAATCATATTTATAACAACATCGTTCATATGAAATCCAGTAATCCTGTACAGCCTAAGCTGTGAATCTGTACAGCCAATGTTGCAATCCTGTATAGTCGAAGCTGTAATCAGTACTGATATCCGGTACAGCCGAAGCTGTGAATCTGTAACCACTGCCTGTATATCACACATATATACAAATCACACATATACAACATTCATGTGCCTGTTCGCTTTTCATATCATGTACCTGTTCCCTTTTCATTTTCATATTTTACTTTTCATTTTCATATTAATATGCAATTCAATTCCAGTCATATATTTTCATATAAATACATCTTGATATATACATTATATATTCTCATATAATCATCATAAAAATAAATCATATAAACAGTATTGAAAGTGAGTAGATTACTCACATGTCAACTAAAATACTTAGACTGACGTGTACTGGTATCCTATCCAGCTCGTCTACTATATTGTCTAGTAATAACATATACGAATCTTTCTATAAAATTCAATATTTTCAAAACTTATAATGCATGCCCTAATCATTTTATTATATTTACTTCTCAATCTTACAAACCCTAAACCTAACCTTAGAAATTTCCAAATTCGTTTTATAATAGCAATTTACTAAATTTCAATCGATTCTAAATCAATTATACTCATTTCAATAATCAATTCAATAGTAAATCTAATAAGATCTATAAAACTTTACGATACACTTTAGGTTTTACCTGTTTTGACTATACCGCTAGATTTTCGGCTCGAGATTACGATTGATTTGATAACTCGAATCAATTTCCTTACTTAAATCTCTAACTTTCTCACTAAATCTCTCTCCCTTTCCTCGGCTCTCTCTCTCTCTCTTTCCCTTTCTCTGAAGTTTTGATTTGGTTTGTGAAGTTCTGATCAATTTTTTGAGCGATTGAAACTTATTTTTTTCCTAGAAACAGTCAACTATGCATGGTGGGCGTGGAGTACACGTGGTCGTGCCCACCACACATTTTTCCTCCCTCACCATGTGTAGTCCTCGATTTTCAAGCTTCATTTGATTTCTTAATGACTTAACATCAACCTTTTATCAACCTATCTCAAGCTTGTTTTCAATCATTTATTTTATTTTATCACATAAATTCTTATTTTTATGAAGCATTTTACTTATTACATTAATTATGTGATTTCAGGACAAGAATATTATAGGCACGATCTCATGTTGATACAATACGCCCCCTATTCACTTAACATGGCTTTCATGTTATTTAAGCACGACCCATGTTGACTAACGGTAACCTAAAATCAACCTGATATCAACCTAATACTTGTATCTTTCTCATGCCATATCAAATATATTAAGTATGAGTGTTGTTGTTGTACGTGCTGTGATATTGATGTTATAAGTGTTATACTTATGATATGTGCATATGTTCTATGGTTTGGCATTATGAGCAAGTATGTGCTATGTGAGGTGTGCTAGTATGAAGTGTATTTGTTGTGTTTTAGATATGTTAAGGTATCAGTAATGATGTGTTTAAGAACAAGCCTTTAAGAAACATATTTGTTGTCTTGTTACTGTAAAATGGAATGTGAATTAAACAAAACAGAAGATCAGCACGACCCCATGCCTACAAGCACGTCCTCGTGCTGAGATCAATTTTGGCACCACGAAACGTGTCTGAATTATTCTGGGAAAGCTGATGAGCACAAACCCTGGGCTCAATACGACACGATCGTGCCACTAGAAAAACTGAATGAACAAAATTTTAAATAGAGAATTGAGTACAGAATTGAGAATGGATTAAATCGGGCAATCATCTAATTGCATAACGTACCTAAATCGTAATAATAAACTATTACTTATGTATTAACTACTTTGGTAAGGGTAACGTCCCGAAAAATGTTAATTTTAATTTGGAATAATATATATAGGAAAATATATGTCGGAGAATTGAAAGAAGGTAAAAAATGGAAAATGCAGCAGCCTGCACCACATTAATGTACGTTGATAGGGCAGGTAACGTACGTTAATCTGGCTATATGATGAATAACGTACGTTACCTACATGAATAACATACGTTATTCATGTTTGGTTTTCCAGATTAACATTTGTTGATAAACATACGTTAATTTTTTGAATCCTATGTTATCAGAGGGCTGGGTGCGTCACAAAAAGGCATAAAACAGCCTCATTTGGGACAAAACACATCCCAAACCTCTCAAACACCTTCCAAAGACCCAAACCACTTTCCTAAGGAGCCTAAACACTAAATCTTCCTACCAACTCGTAGATTTTGATGGATAAACAACAAATCCATCCTTCCATCCAATTTTCCTCCAAGCTAGGGTTTTGAAGCAAAGTGGGAGGAAAGGTAAAATCTCTAAAATAGAGTGAAATCTGTGTGAAATAAGATGAAATTGGTAGGGTTTTGATGGTTTTTCATTGTATTTACTAAATGTATAACGATTTAACCAGAAATCGGAGGATTTAGATGAGATTGAGGAATTTAGGGTTTTAGGGAAAGTTGAGGATTCTGAGAAATTAGCAAAGTAAATGATGAAATAAATCCAATGTGCAATGTATTACGTGAAATGTGACATGATTGATGTAGGACGTGACATTCAGGACCCGAATCAGAGTTGAGTTCCGAGCTGACTTTGTGGAGTTCGACGTAAGTGCACGAAATGACACTTACCATTGTAGGTATTGCCTCTGTATGGTTAAGTATATTTGATTAATGCTTTATTTGTTAAGATGGTAATAAAATGTGTCATTAAAGGACTTGATTGCTTGAATGTTTTTATGTGGACTACTTGTAAGTTGTATGAGTTTGTGTTTGGTATGTTATGAATGTAATTAATGATGGTAAGGTGCTATGAAAATATTCCATTAATGAATTGAATGATAATGTGAGTTTGATTAAGAGTAAGTAAGTTGTGGAATGAGATGTGTTTATGAGTTGTGTGTGGTTATATTCTTATGAGTTATGTGGTGAAATCAACTATGGATGCTTGGTTTTGTGTTGTGATGAGTTGAATTGCAAATGGTACTTATGAATGATATGTTCTTTGTGAAAAGTGTTGAATATTCACAAGCATGTGGCCTTTGGAATTTGTGAATGAAACTTGAAATACTTGATTTGCATTGAGACATGTCATTAATGGCATGACATGAGCATTAACACATGTTTATGGTGAGGAAATGGAACAAAAAGGGGGATTTGCTCACGAGAGAAAAGAAAAAAGCAAGAGCTTTTATGTAAATGAAAAAAAGGGGAAAATATAAATCAGCACTAGGACGTGCCTATTTATCTTCTCCCTATGGCATCCCCGTAAGCCAGTTAAACAAATCACACAGATATCAATCAGCACACAGCTATCAACCACACAGGTTTATCTAACTCATCTTGATCAATAAGATCTCAATATAGCACACAACATTATAGCACACAGATCAAAATGGACCACACAGGTAACTGTATCCACATAGGATCAATCATATATCATATATATGTGAATGTAAATGTATGAAATGAAATGATAATGTAAATGTATGAAATGAAATGATAATGTAAATTCACACAGAATGCACCGGGTTTTTTCCACCATAGCACACAGCAGTGGAAATCCTCTATCGCATACAGTAGAGGTATGTCATATAGCCTGAGCACACAGCTCTGAAAAAAGCTCATAAATACAGACAATAGCACACAACAAATCCAGGATAACACACAGTAAATCCTTTATCCACACAGGAATCATATTGCTACTCAGGCTTGTGTCACACAGATGTTTATGTCATATGTCGATGTATATGTATGAATGTCATTCACATCAGCACACAGCATTAGAATGACATTCATTCCGCACACAACACAACACATAGCATAACACACAGCTCAGCACACAACACAGATTAAACAATACCACACAGGTAGTTAATCCATATCCAGTCAATTAATACCACACAGGTAATACATAATCATAACAAGTAACCAAATGTCAACATTTATCAAAACATCTATAAGGTTTTTCCCTAACCAAATCTAATAATCAACAAAAAATTAATTAGAAATACATTCATCCATTTTAATGTCAATACTATATCAACATTAGTCATCATTTCTCATTTTTATTAACGTATCATAAAATCATCCACATCATCATATACTTCATCCATTTCACTGACTCATTATCAATATTGATTCGTCTAACTCTGGCAATCTCAACAATTCATTATAGGCCAGCTATCATTACTTATAATAAAGCCCATTTATCATAGTTTATGAATCAATTTAGTAAGCGTAAGAACACTTACCTCGAAATAAAGCAAATCAACAATCAAACACGGTTCAAAAACTACTCAGTAGCGTAAAGATCCCCCT
>CANYCX010015302.1:0-10590 GCA_948193385.1 Breynia disticha f. nivosa
CTTAACCACTGAACCCACGAGGAGTAATGATGAAGAGCATCTATGTCCACTGAGTTGTGAGATTCTTGACTTTAATTTACCTAAAAAACAGAAAAAGAAATTAAAAAAAAGATAATATTAATGACCAACTAAAAAAGTAGACGTGAGAATGAATTAAGTAATGAAAACATACTTCTACAATTACCTGCAACCATTTCAAGCCAATAAAATGATGCTTATCTTGACCAACATCATCTTTTTTTCAAAGATTTTAGCAAATTTATTAAAGAAAACAACAAAAATCAGAAAGTAAGAGTGCATAGAATTTGATTCAAATTCTACCTCATAGTGCGTAGCAGCTAAGTTCATGGCCAAAGACTCAGAAAAATTTTAATAAAAGTTTCTTTAAGAAGATACTCATTGAGGCTACTTATCGATTTAACTGAAAATGTTCAGATTACATAAAATAATTGTTTTTCATCAAACAAACCAAATGTTCAGAGTTATTTTCACTGTATTGAACGATCGTGAGTCATTACGTAGAACAATCATGTGATTGGGTGTTTTTATTACATCTAGTTGTAATGATATTGACAGAGCAAAAGATCATAAAAAGAAATAGCATTAATGGTTTGGTTAGACTAGTCAATAAGCATGCATGGATGAATATGAAATGAAGTATCAGTTCTTAACTTTAACCTGGTTTTTCAACAGAGAAAAAGTCTTGATCGAGACAAGCTGTAGTTTTCCACGTGTAGTTTACCTAATCTAATAACTAGTGGCTATCTCATGTCAAATGCTAATGAACCAGATTTCCTCATGCTAGTGAGTTTGGCCTAACAGAGATCATACTACTCTAGAGAAAATCCTAGACAGGGACGGACTTAGGGCTACTGGTCCGTGCTCTCACCAATTTCTGCAAAATTCTGTATAGTAAAAAGTTTCGTCGGTTCAATTATAGATAGTGTTTCTACATTGATTATTGTCAAATATATTCTTGGGTCCTGTATTTAGGTGGGGATGTTTTCCAATCTTTGGGCCACAAAAGGATATGAAGAGAGAGAGAGAGAGTTGACAAATGGTTTAATGATGAGATTTTATATCTGAATTTTGCTTTTTTGTTGAACCTACAATGTCAAATAGTTCTTTTAATCTTCTTATTAAAGAGAACTTGCAGTTATAACATGCATATGTACAGAAACAACAGCATTAAAGAGATAAGGCACACGTGTGGATATAAACATATACATGCATGTAGTCATCACAATACTAATTAAGTCAAACTAAAATGAAGCATAGCAAGTTAGTGACTAGTAATATAGACGGGCCTACGCAGGGCTAGTGTGAGCTCGTGGCTCCACGAGTGTCAGTTGATTCAGTTTTTATAGTAGCGGTACTCCTACCAATCTCATGGTGAGTAAGGCATAGGAGGGAAGAACTGAAGAAGATAACTATAATATCGTGTTTTCGTTACTGATTCTAGCCACTTGAATATACACGAAAATACTTGGTTATTCTCCAGCAGCCATAAGATGACTGTATCAGGATGTCCATTTTCAGGCCTGAATTAAAGGTCAGGCAATAAAGACTGTGCTAGCAGACTAAATAGTGATTGAATGTTCATAAAAAACTGCTGAAGAGAGTTCCATTCACCAAACTAATTCCACATCAAAAGTCCAAACAAAAAGATTGAGAAGAAAAGTTGAAGTTCTGATTTTTTGCACTGAAAAAAGATTTCAATCATCACTTGATTCCTCAGCTTTTTTGTCCAGAAGACAAGAGGGATTATTCGGAAGTGACAGGGAAGATTAAGGTTGTACACAACGAAGAAACTGTGACAAATTTTAGAAAGAATTAATGATTTCAAAACCGATGTTTAGAGTTTTATGTTCATAAGAAGTTATAATCTCTCTGGAATTCATGATAAGTTCACAATTAAACACAGCAAAATCTAAAATAGCTCATCAAGGAAGAACAATGTTGTAAGCTGCATAATCACTATCAATTACAACTAATTTAACTATTAATTTTTTAATTTCGTAATTGTATAAAATTGCCTATTAATTTGAGATCGAGGATATATATTTTTTTACCTTCACTTGACCCAGAGGCAGGAGTGACAATTTAAATTGACGAGTTATAATCGTGTTAAAATTTGTTTTTATTTAATATTACTATTTATGATAAAGAAAAATCATCATTTATATCATGTCTAATTATGTACTAATTAATCATGTTATTAGATAAAAAATTATCAACCCTACCGGGAGGTAAGTTTAAAACAGTGTAAAGCCAATATTTTTCGTAGAACAAGTTAAGGCATTAATAGGGGTGTAAATGAACCGAGTTACTTGCGAGCTACTTGAGTTACAATGGTTCTGTTTATAGGCAAAAGGGGAAGGCATACATAACTAAATAATGAATCATCCTCTCAAAAATTATCAATCACATGTTTGTATCGTAATTACAAGTAAAAAAATGGAGCTATCTTTTGTATCATTATTCCAACACAAGCAAAATCAGATTTCCATATCTCAATTAAGACATTACCAATGCAGGAGATTTCTGCTCAGAAGCTGCTGCTTGTGTTTTGCTGATGCGCCTCATGTTCAATTGGATTTCGAGTTGGCAAATAATTTGACAACTGAATCATCTTCACGATGATACGGCTTCAATGGCACTGCCGAGCGGCCAAGCTGCCTCGACAAACGAATCTCGGTATTTGACCTTCTTCACCAATGTGATGGATTGGTGAGGATCAAGACCTGTAGAAGAAGAAGAATAAGACACATTAAGGAAATGTTGAAGCTTAGAACCCACTTTGGCACTGAAAAATTGATGTTACGAGATAGCTACGGTGTAAGATGCTTACCGAATCCGTCTACCAGTAACGTATACTGGTACACAAGATCCATGCATATGTACGGTAGATTACCCTCTTCAACCTTGGGATAAACGGACTTTGCATCCTCAAGTTTGGTTTCACAAGCTCGCCTAGCTTCCTCCTCGAAATTCGCAGGAGTAACTTTTGCCACAGGCACATTTCCATCAATAAAACCAGCCTACAAGCACAACAAACAAATTAGCATTACAACTCGGATAAACGTACAAGTAATTTTGCCCACTTATTGCTAAGTAAAAAGAACCTGGCTTTGTTTTTACCTCAGCAGCCCTGTCAAAGAAAAAGGAGGCAACAAATAAATTCTTTTGTCCATCCCCTCCTCCACCATTCCAAATTCCGCCAAATGTGCATTTCATGTGCGTGCACGTTGACTCGTTAATTTTGAGAGCACTAATAGCCAATCCCCTACATCTGTCCAAGCTTGAACCAGACGGAGGAGCAGCTGCAGGATATGTCTTGCCACCATACTTGTAGATCCCTTCAGTAGTTCAAGGAGAAAAAAGAAGACATCAAGCTACAACCAATTGCAAGCATATGAAATCAGATTACACTAAAAAAGAACTATTTCCCTTAACCTCATTATAGCTAAAACCAATTTAAAACACAATGTTGCAAGATAAAAATTGCAAAATATGCATTGTTATTTGTTATAAGATAAAGGGAAAAAACAAGAAAGAAATGATCTATCGCCTTTAAAACTCTTAATTATAGCTGTTATAGTTATCCCAATTCTCCACATGCAATGACAATGTAATCAACAAGATAAAATATAAACCTAAATAGGGAGCACAATTATTACATGAGTGGCAACAAATGCAGGATCACAATTTGAAAATGATATAACAGCTAATTCATATTGGCAACAATTAGGTGAAATGAGGTGTAAATAATGAACATTGAATAATTTGAGTACCATTATAACCACCCAAAATACATGGATTGGTGGAGTCTTCAGAAGCTTCTAGAATCTCCACTCGAGCTGCTAATAAGCCATAGTGCAAGTAACTGCATAGAAATCCAGAAACACATGCAAATTTGAGCAGGCAACTAAACATGTTTGATATAAATCAGTCACAGAACACTACAATTTGTTGAATAACAGTTCTAAGCATGTTTGATAATATTTGTGATTGAATGGGCTATGGATAGGGCAATATATATGTCATAATCCATCAGTATGCACTGCAATTACTTTCCCATCCATCTCAACACTTTTACTTCCCTAAACAATAATCTAATTTATAAAAGTCAGTCACAAAAGAAATCAACTAAGGAAACAGATTGCAAATCAATGCCAAGCTCCTTATTAGTTACATCAACGGAAGAATACTATCAATATGTCAAAAAGAAGCAGTTCAATAGAACAAAATTGCAGAACAAACAACTGAAACTTAAGTGTAAAATGAAGTAGTTAAATGTGATTACTTTCAAATAAAAAAATTTCACTATTAAATAAAAGAGCTATGGATCAGATCAGTTTACAAGTACTTGGAAAATTATTATGTCATTTTGTTGAAGTAAAAAGACTAACCTGTGCACATATAGGTAATACTTAGTTCCCAAGAGATTCATTTGCTTAACGTAAGTATCTTCCCCATTTGATATCCTGGGAGCCTTTGCTGCATCTTCCTTTGAGATGGCATATGCCATTTGCACAGATCCCCCTCCTAAATCAACTACTCCAACTGTTTTCCCATAATCCTTCCCCAATTTACCTAATAGGTAATTAATTGTAACCTGTAAAATTAACAGACAAGTAAATGCAAGAAATCAAAGAACCAAAAATAATTAACAAATCCTCATCCTCAGAAGTTCAGCATTCTATTGGTAAGAATCTTCTTAATGTAGTGAAGTGATGAAGAGATGGCCTGAATTCACATAGGAGCCCACATCTATATGCAGCGCTCACATAATTAGTTAGAGCTAGATCATCAGGGCAGTACTAAACTTTGTATGGCATAGCCTAATAATTTGAGGCCAGTCTATTAATTGCAATATGCAAGCTTTCAGAATTCAAATTAGAAAATCTGCATTCAAGGCTGTTTGAGCCATGAAATAGGAACCTCTGACTAAAATATGTTGAAGTCAACCGTGACCAAAATACTTTTGAGGACCCAGCGAGTTCTGTTCAGGATAACACAATCTCAGCAATGCCGGTTATAAGGAATATGTTCACTTATATTCACATCCATCAAACTAATATTAGTATATCTTCATCCAGAAAAAAGAAACACTAAGATCAAACATTAGCCACATTCATTACTAGAAGCCGAAAGGATGGTATGAAGAAAAAAAGCAGCAAAACCATCTCTGCAATATGCACATAAGTCACAGACATACCCATTCATAAGAACCTTCCTGAGAACCGTCCAAAACAGTGACTGCATTTGAATCAGATCTGAAGGTGCTCCTATCTCTCAAAAGTTCTCTAACCTTAAATCACAACATAGAAAAGGTTATAACTACAAACCCATGATAAAGCGTCAATCGAGTACTAATGAAAAGAATATGGGCTTACAGCATCAAGAATTCTATCTGATGCATCACCTTCTAAAGCTCGCAATCCAGCAGTAGCCTGCACAACCATTAACAAACAACCAAAATTCCAGTGAAACCATGTCCTCCAGAATTGCCAACAAAAACCATTCAATCCAAACCATAACCAATGTAACTCTACCCACCCCAACTCTGACTGGTGTCTTTGGTCTCAGCTCCTTCGGAACAACACTCTCCGCCTTATCAAGTAACCCGAGCAAAGACATCGCCGCAGCTTGTGGATCATTTGCATAGGAGCTCAAACCTGGCTTGATCTGACAACAACAAAGCATACAACATTAAAACCAAAATAAACAATATAATTAAATTTATTCCACTGGAAAGGAAGCTCCATATTACTACATCAATTATTTGAAAGTACATTCCTCAATAGTAAAACTGAATAACTACTAAAGATCATGCCATTAACCTGGAAAAACTACAAAAAAATTTGAAAATTGCACGAACATTGCTCTAGTCAGATATACAATAGAAGCGAAGAAAATTGAGATAACTTCATCAACCAACAATCAAACAGTTAACAAAACCACATTCCTCAAACAAGTTCGTCCGTCAGCAAATACATTTCCAAAAGACGTGCACAGTATCAGCTTTTTCATTATGCTATATACCAATCTGCATATGCCATTGCTGCTCGACAAAAACAAATACCTGAATATCGGATCGAAAATCGCAAAGTGGTAGAGTGAAACAATAACAGCGCGAATTCTAAGAATCACAATAATCCAATCTTAACACTAAATCACAAATCTACGTCAAACAAAAACGTATTATACATTTTCTCAACGGAATCAAAGCATACCAAATCTAACACTTCCAAAAAATTTCGCCACGCAATCAAATTCTACCTCAAATTCAGCAAATCGAAGCACCAACACAAAATTACCTGCACAAATAGTTCAAGATCTCCACCAATACTAACAAGATCCAGATTATAATCAAAACAATAAACATGAACTCTACTCCCCGAACTCCCCGCGTCAAAAATCACCGCATAGCGCTTTCCCCCGCCATCTGTGGCCACTTTCCTGCTGGTAATCTCTTGGACAACCTCGCTTTTCGTCGGCATTAGGAAAATGACAAAAGCAATGAAAGCCAAAGGAATACAAACGATGAGGAGGAGGGAGCGGTAGCGGTGAAGGTTGTCATCGTGGCGAGTAGGGGGGACGCGCTTGAGCATCTCGGTGGGGAGGAGTTCGGTGGAGGAAGGAGTTCGGTAACGGATCTGTGCGGTGGGGGTGGGTTTGAGGGAAGAGTCTTGCGGAGGATCCAGCGCTGCTTTTGGAGGATTGCGGTTTCTGAGAGGAATGGTGAATGTGGCAGCGAACTGGGGGTTATGGGAGGAAGGAGAAGGCTGAGTTTATGTCTGATTCAAGCAAATAAAAATTCAATTTATCCTTCCTTTTCACTTTTCGTAAACATGCAATTTTATTTTTCTTTATAAAAAAAACATTATTTAATTTATAAAAATTACAAAAATTAAATTTATATTTATCACGAAAAAATTATCTATTTAATAAATACTTTATAGTATTAAAAAAGAAAAAAAATAAATATTTATATTTTTATAAGACCGACAAGTTAATATCTATATGTGTGAATCGACTCGACACGATATACGAATTTATAATTTTTTTCAATAATATGATTTGTGAATACATAATTATAATACAATACAATTGCCGTCCTAACAATACAATACAATTTTTTTAACGTGTAAATTTGTGATTTGTAGATCCCAATTATTGCCAACTAACAAAAATAATTAATAATAATTTTTTGTATTTTTGTTCGGTTCTTAAAAATTAAAATTAAAATCGAACCGAAGGAACCGATCAAACCGACTAGTAAAACAAAATGAATCAAACAAACCGAACAAACCGAAACAAAAAACCAAATTTGTAGTTGAATAACAACACAAACATCGCAAAGTTACACTCATCAACATTTCCTTGAGAAGAAAACCATTAAGATTGACATTACAATTTTGTGAGAATATGAATTTTCCAGCAAGACTGTATTTGCATGAACATGGCATGAATGGTATGGCCTCAATGTCTGCAAATAACAATGGCATGAACGAAAATAGACCCGGAAAAAGATCAAACACACTGTTAGTACTAACAGAACTTCAACACATCTATGATCCAAACAATGATAATCAGAAGAGAATGAAAAATAAAGGCATTTTATTGCAGTTGCAGCCTTATAAACTAATGTGGTAAGCCATGTCGAACTACTTTCGCCGCGTTTTTTAGGCTTTCTTCTGTTTTGGTGCGGCTGGGGGGAAGATGACGCGGAAGACCCACGCGGCCAGAATTGCTCCGACGAAGGGGCAGATCCAGTATACATAGAATTGCTCCCATGTGTTGTGCCAGTGGTTTACGTACGCCCACCCGAATGCCTGAGGAGGTAATCACAAGTCATAAGATGGATTAGTACTGTAAGCAAATGTCATTTCATAATGTAATGCTGATTCTGCAAGAAAAGGTAATGAGAATCTCAGCAGAATAAGTTCAACTTAAGACACCGATGCTGAATCCGACAGGAAATAAACTTGCGAACAAATCATCGGCTATGAATTTCAAATGCTGGAATGAATGATTCTTAAAACTAGCTTATGTAGATTATAGTTTAACAAAATCCTTGCAAATCTCAGAAAAACTCATGTAAGCAACACTTGCTTCTAAAATATGTGAATTTTCATATCATGGGAAACATCTGACCCGGAAATCGGTTTATGATTCTAATGACATAGATGTCGCTCTAAAGCTCGAGAAATATCAAAGGCATCTTTCACAGAGAGGAAATCAACAATTGTCCAATACTCTCAAAACCTAGACTATCAGCTGATTTTAGGAAGAAACCTTAGAGCTGCAGGACAATTACGACAAGACATTGACGCTTGAGTTTTGCTTTTATTAATCACTGAACTAACTAGAAAACGCAAAAAAAAAATTCACATCGAATTAAAGAAATGCTCATAAACGATAGGATAAATGTGGAAGTAACAAAAAAAAAGGGCAAGCTTCGTACATAGACGGGGTTCATGGAAGGTCCGGTGTAGGTAGAACCCAAAACAATAAAGAACATAGTGACGATAGCAAGAAGCCATGTCTGCACTACGGAGTTTCGGGGACCTTTCAAAAGGATAAGGAGAACTGCAAAGGTAATACACATGGTCAAGACACACTCAGCAATGGCTCCAGTATGCAAATCAACTTGCAAAGTAGGGCCACCGAGCATTTGCTTATACTGTGGTGGCATCACTTCCTTGACAGCCAATGCTCCTCCCACAGCACCTGCGGCCTGCGAAGAAAGCATTTTCATCGTTAGCGTCAGATTTTCTTTACTAGCAACAGTGTCATCTTAAATCACTATTGTTCCTTTAATTTCATCTTCTCACTTCAAACGTGCAGATTCTGCTAAAGCTATTTCCTTTTCGCTTTATGATTCCCTATTCAATTTACTGTTCATAGCAGATCTATCTTGTTTCTTCATGAGCAACAAAAGCTACAAAAATAACAATGTTCCATGGCCTCTTTGATACCAAAAGCAATTACATACTTCCAGACATCAAAGAACGAAAAAAATTAACAAAATTCAATAACATTCACCGAAAAAGAGTGTTCAATTTCGGAAGATTGGCGACAAATAAAAGACGCCGCTAGAAGATTGACAGATTGCAGAGCAAAAAAAAAAAACTGACACAACTCACAAATTCCACAATAAAAATGCTGAAAATATTCATCTTTCCCATAAGATATTCAATTTGATCGACAAAGAATATCCCAAAACATGCAAAGATTAAAAAAAAACAGCAATATCAAATCCAATTCCAACAATTCTCCACAACCAAACTACCAAAACCACATAAAAATTACAACTTTATACCTGAGCAGGAAATCTAAGAGCCATAGAGAAAAGGGTATCATCTCCAAAACCAGCAGCATAAAAAGCAGCATTACCAGTAGGATTAAAGCTAGCACCACCCAAAATACCAGCTATAATATTAAAAACAAACACAAAACCAAAAATAAGTGTTGTAGTGATCACTAAAGGAGCATAAACCATCTGCTGAACACCAAGTGCAATTGCTATCAGGCTTGTGAGAATTCCAAACAATGATGAACAAAACACCCACATGAACGTCAAAACTCCATCCCCAATCGCTGCTTTTATTGCCCCCATAGTTTTTTATTGGTAAAGCTTCAAGCTTTTGACTTAAAAGAGAAAGACGGCAACTGGGTTGGCTTCGATTTGCGAAAGAACAGATGTATTTGTAGTTGGTGTTTGATTGGGTTTAGAAGAGTGTGTTGTGTTGAATTTTAGTGAATATGCTGTGACCTTTTTTTTTTAAATTAATGTTTTGTTTGAGTTTTTTTTTTCTTTATAATGTTATGTGAAAAATTGGATAAGAGTAAAAGTTGTTTTTGTTTATGATTATCCTAATTTTTTGTAGTTAATTATCGAGATATTTGCTTTAATTAGAGTAATTTTATCTGTTTTTTTATCCTTTTATAGAAAGTTGGTGTAGTGTATATCCAATTGACTGTTTGAAATTTTCAATTTTGGTGTGAGATAAATTATTGCTTAAAATGAAGAAAAAATAAATAAATTAAATGGAAAGTTCTAGTATTTTATACATCTGTAATTTAGAGGGTAAAGACTTTTTAATACCCTAATAATTTTTTTAGTCTTTGAATTTTCAATAAATACTTTCTTAGTTCTTAAGGTATTGAAATAATTATTGTCGTTAATTTTTCTGTTCAATTAAGTTAATGAAAAAATTGAAATGTCATTTTTGCATCTGTCACGTTTGTATTACTAGGAGACTAGTAAATTAAGCGAAAATATTATATAGAGAACCGGTAAATTATCTCCTCATTACTCCTATCACATGTGTTTTTAATATGTTAGCTTAATTATGCGAAAGGATTAACAACAGTAATTATATCATTATTTCAAAAATCGATAAATTATTTATTGAAAATTAAATGACAGAAAAAATTATTAAAAGATTACTGATGGATGACAATATTTTTTTACCTTAATTCATTGGAAGAATTGATGAAGACTCTGTTTATTTAATAAAAATTATTTTTATGAAATTTTTTTGTTGTTTGGTTGAATAATCAATCGAAAATCACTTT
>CANYCX010015353.1:0-11560 GCA_948193385.1 Breynia disticha f. nivosa
TAATGTTCACCGCCATTGGTGCAACACTATGGTGATAATTGGAGCTCAAACGAGGAGCTAGCCTACTCGGAATGTGACCCCCAAAATTTAACTATCACCTGATGTTATATATATAAATTCCTCTAAGGTGACAATTAAATCTTGGACATCATGATTTTAGTAAAGATTCTAAAATTTTCTAACACAATTGTTTCATACATTCATTTGGGCAATATACAATCATCCTTCATTAATAAACACAAATTTACAAAGTTTTACAATCTATTTTAGGGTTACATAGGAAAACAAACCAGACTAATTCTATTTCAAATATAACCCAACAAAATGGATAGTAACAAATACAATTTCCAAAACAAGTTTGAAAGGCAAGAGAGAGAAAACTTCAGTGTGTCGCCCACCTTAGTCTTTTTGTCCAAAGTCTGAGTCGAAATCGTCCAAAAGCTGTGCACCTTCCGTTCCAAAACGTCTCCTCAGGTTCCTGCCCAACATGGCAGGTTTAAAACACCGTGAGTCGCGAGACCCAATAAACAACACTTACCGACATGGACAACCATCCACAATTTAATAAATCACACACTTAAATTAATTCACATTTTAAACATATTCATGGTAATAAATATGATCACAACCTCATAATTCACAAAATATCAATTAAACTTATACCTAAGGCAAACCATTTCATCAATTTAAGCAGAAAACAGCACTCCACGCGGTGTCAAGCTAGACTACGCGCAGTGGCTCGGGACTACGCGTTCTCGCCTCCACTGAGAGTAGTATATGTGCAAACAAACGCGTGGTCGGCCCAAACTACGCGTGATCAGGGTGACCGCGCGTACTTTGAGACCACACCGCGTGGCACGCTGTTTTCCTGGCAAATCTCACAACAAAACACAACACAATTCATTCTCAATCATTTCATGAATCCTCAACATTACCTATCACATTTCCTCTTAATTCACTCATTCAAAACACATATCAATCCCAGAACACAACTTAATTTAATCATAACAACATACTCAACAACATCATAGGCACGTCTCAACACATAATATGATTAATTTCAACCAACAAGTCTTCAATTTCATAAATCATACAACATTCACAACATTTCATATCAAAGTCGGGACCAAACTCAATTTCACACATCCAGATTGTAAGTTATGATCATGTGACCCATAAATGCATCTTTATGTGCTCGTTTACACTTTCACTTGGATTGTAAGTTACGCCCTGTTTTGGCCATATACCGACGTTTGCAAACGGGTCCTTCGGCCGGGAGTTTTGGTTATATAATTTGGATATCCAGATTTTGCCCTATTTTGGCCTTTGTTCGCCGTGTTTTGGCTTGGCACATTCGTATACACGTCTGTATATTGAATATCAACCACTGTGCCCAGTGTAGCATTTTTATATACTACCCGAAGTATTGTGCATTAAGCACTAAGACATTATGCACTAAGCACCAAATGTCTTTAACAGTGTGCACTAAGCACCAACTGTTCGAACACTAAGTGTCCTAACCACTCCCTCGTCAATTCTTTTATTCACTTAGATTCTTTATAATTCATTTAGTGACACATGTTCACTACGAACCTAAGTGCATGAATGTCATGTACACTATATGTCATCAACATACCATTTATTCCATCAACACCCAGTTTTGACATTCAAGACGAAAATCATACATACTGATCATATATTCACACACTCTGGTTTAACAACAATCACCCAAACACATTCCATCACAAACATCCCAAGTATGGCATATAGACAATCCATACGCAATAACATTAATTCAGTGAAGCCACTATATATATGATCAGCACAGAGAAGTCAATCCACATTCCACAAAGCAATAGATCACAACATAGAACACATATCATTCATTATCATACATATCAATCTTACACCAAAACAATCTTAACTCATGATTAATCTCAACACCAAATCAATCCATCAATCACAGCAAACAGTTATCCACAAACAAATCACATACAAGGATGGTTGCATTCGTGTTACTTACCTCGCAAGACTCGTCTATCGACCAGGCTGAGAACCACCTTCGCCTTGACTCGGTCCTCCTATTAACCATTAAAAATCACACCAATCACATATATGTGTGAAATGGTACTAGACGATAAATGAGTGATGTTTGTATGCTTTTATAAGTTTAAATGTCTTATCTCTTTTCTTTCTTCCCCCTCTCATTAATACTTTCTACGCACCACCTTCACCTAACTCATTCTTTCCTTCTTACCAACCATCTTTAATGCTTCCTATCGGATTAGTTAAACATACTTTTACACTTCCCATTTTCCGATACAACATTTACACTCTAATTCACCGATTTTCTTCCCGAAACCCTAAGCAATTTTCTATCATCAATTCCTATTCACTCACTACTTAAGACCCAATTAAATTGACCATTAATATCACCTCACTAGAGCCCGAAGAAACTTACCTAAGCAACGATACTTCAAAACGAACTTAGGGTTGAGAAAGTCAAACTCGTCACTTTGACCTATCTGTCTTTAAACACTGATTTCAGGTACCTAAACAATGAATTAACACAAAAAATGGTTACTAATGGATAGTACACACACTAAGCTTTCCAACGAGCCATATTTCGCTCAAATCAGAGCTTAAATGGAATAAATATTGCGTCGAAAAGTTAAATATGGAGCAAAAACGGGAATGAAGGATTCTATACGAGAAAACTTACCAAATTAAGAGCTCTAATAGATTCTAGAACCCCCAAACGCCAAGATTTGATGAAGGTTAATGAGATTTAGGGTTTTCGGGCTTTGGAACGGTAAGAGGAGAGAGAGAACGTGAGTGAAGAGTGAGAAGAGAGAGAGAGAAACAAAGATATATATAACTAGGTTCGGTTTGGACGATTTTGCCCCCGATTCCACTGATTCACTCTACCCTCATTTCTCTCTTTCCCGATCGACTTAAACGCACTCGATTTTTATTTCACACAAATTGTTACTCCCTCCACCGAATAATTAATTAAAATAATTTGCGAAAAATTTATGTATATTTTTATATATTTATTAAAATCTTATTATTAATTCAAATTTCAGGGCGTTACACGGAAGCTCGTGAGAGAGAGCTATCTATCTTGAGGTTGGTTTTGATAAATTGCTTAAGTTTTATTCATACGACTATGCTCCTTAAATAAGGATACATAAGAGTAGACTGCTGCTATACTTCTATTAACTCTAGGACTCTATCTATATCTCCTGATCTGCTAAGAATACTAAATTACTGAAATAATGAAATACGAAAATCAAATAAAGTAGATAAGGTAGATAGGGGTTATCTTAAGTTGTGGTCGTAGATTTCGCCTGTCTCTTCCTCGAATAATGTTGTCCTGTAAACGAGTCTATAACATTACCCTCCCCTTCCAAATGGAGCTTGCTCTCAAGCTCAAATTCAGGAAATTGCTGATGGAAGTCATTCAAATCCTCCCAAGTGGCTTCAGTGATCGGTTGGCCGACCCATTGAACCAGAATCTCACATTTGCCCCGATTCAGTCTGAAGCTAACGATGGTTGTTGGGCGCGGGATTGCGGGACCCTCCAGAATGTTCGGCAAAGTATTGTTGGCTTGGGCGAAGTCGCCATGATAAGGCTTGAGTTTGGACACATGAAATACATTATGTATTTTAGTGGAGGGCGACAGCTGTAACTTATAAGCCACTGGTCCAACTTTGGCCAAAACAGGAAACAGGCCATAATACTTGGGAGAGAGCTTGGTTGTTTTGAGCCGAGCAGCAGTGAATTGCTTGTGTGGCTGCAGCTTTAGCCAAACAAGGTCCCCTTTGTGAAACTCCAATTCACGGTGTTGCCCATCATAAACCTTCTTCATTTTTTCTTGGGCCTGGAGGAGTTTGTCTTTGGCCCTTGGAGGATCAGATCTCTGTCAATGAGTGTCTGGTCGATGGCATCCACATGAGAGGTGCGTGGGATGTAAGAAATGAGTGAAGGCGGGTCGCAGTCATAAACAATTCGGAATGGGGTAGAGTGCAGCGTTGTATAGTATTCAGTGTTGTAGCAATACTCAGCCCAAGCGATCCAACGAACCCAGTCCGATGGGTGATCCCCCACTAAGCACCTCAAATACATTTCAATGGTACGATTAACCATTTCAGTCTGGCCATCGCTTTGTAGGTGGTAAGCGAATGACAAAGCCAGCGTAGTGCGACTTAATTAAAACAACTCTGACGAAAAGCGGCTAGTAAAAATTAGGTCTCGGTCACTGACTATGGATTCAGGCAGCCCATGATGGCAAAAGACCTAATCAAAGAAGACAAGAGCTACTGTGACTGTTGTGTACGGATGAGCGAGGGGAATAAAATGAGCCGCCTTGGAGAATCTGTCGACTACCACGAACAAAACAGTTTTTCCTTTGGATCGTGGCAGCCCATTAATAAAATCCATGGAAATATCAGCCCAAATTTGCTCAGGAGCGTGTAACGATTGGAGCAGGTCGGTTGGGTACAGCTGTTCAATTTTGTTGCGTTAGCAGACCTGACAGCTTTTGATGAATACCCGCAACTACTGACACATCCCTGGCCAATGGAACATTTGGTGCAGCCTCGTGAGTGTCTTTTGGAAGCCTTCATGTGTCGTGTTGTGAACTTGGGACATCATTATCATTGTGAGTGGCGAATTGGCTGCCACATAGATGCGATCCTTATACCAAATGACCCCGTCACGAATAGCCCAACTACTGTCCTTGTTACCCTCCAAAATATCCTTTCGCAAGTCTGCTAGTGCAGTTTCCAAGGAGAGTTCGGATTTGAGAGAATCCAACCATGTGTTATGGGGCAGAGAAATGGCGTGTAGGCCCACCGTCTCCTCATCACACCGACAGAGTGCATCTGCTGCACGATTAAGGGACCTTGCACGATAGGTAACATTAAAATCAAACACCATTAGTTTGCTTACCCAATGGTGTTGGGGAGAGGTGGTTAATTTCTATTCCAGCAGAAATTTAAGGCTAAAGTGGTCTGTTTTAATGCAGAATTGCTATCCCCATAAGTATGGCTGCCAGTGCTGCACTGCCTTGGCCAAATCGATAAGCTCTCGTTCATAAGCTGACATTTTTAGGTGTTGTTGGGCTAGCTTTCCGCTAAAAAAGCAATCAGATGTCCCTTCTGCTACAGGACATCGCCAATGCCCTTTCCTGATGCGTCACATTCCACCACAAACTCTTTGAAAAAATTCGACAGTTGCAAGACTTGGGCAGATGATAAGGCTGACTTCAATTTGGTGAAGGCGAGTTCGACATCCAGAGTCCACTGGAAGGCCTTCTTTTTCAATAAATCTTTTAAAGGGGTTGTGGCCTCGCCATAGTTGCAAATGAATTTGCGATAGTAGCCAGACAGTCCTAAAAAACCGCACAACACCCAGACTGATTGTGGGATGGGCCATTGGGTTACAGCCTGAATCTTCTCGGCATCTGCAGCTACTCCCTCGCCTGTGACAATGTGGCCCAAATATGCTACTTGGGACGTCCCGAATGAACACCTGGATTTCTTTAGATAGAAACGGTGGGTGCGTAAGAGCTCAAAGACGAAACGTAAGTGGTAGAGATGTTCGACCCTTGTCTTACTGTAAATCAAGATATGATCAAAAAAATTAGGACAAGTTTACGGAGGTAGGGTCGAAAAACCTCATTCATAAGGGATTGAAAGGTGGACTGCACGTTGGTTAGTCCGAAAGGCATAACCAAGAATTCAAAGTGTTCGTGGAGGGTACAAAAAGTCGTCTTCTCAACATCACTGTCAGCCATCCAGACTTGGTGGTAGCCTGACCTGAGATCCAATTTAGAAAAGAATTTTGAGCCATGCAGTTCGTTGAGCAGTTCATCGACTACGGGTATGGGAAACTTATCCTTCACAGTATGGGCGTTGAGCTCCCTGTAGTCAATGCAGAATCGCCAGGACCCATCTTGCACGAGGAGGACTGGAGAAGAATAAAGTGATTGGCTGGGTCTGATGATCCCTTGGGTGAGCATGTTGTTGCATTAGCGTTCAATCTCATCTTTCTGCATGAAGGGATATCGGTAATGTCGTACAACAATAGGCGGTGTACCTGGGTATAAAGTGATGCGGTGGGTTTGGCTTCTCTATGGGGGAAGGCTTGTAGGCTCAGAGAAAAGATGATTGTAGTCCAAAAGAAGTTTCTCAAGCGACACCTATGGGGTCTCGTGCTCTTGCAGAGTATGTAATCTTCGGTTGTTGTCTCCTTGCTCTCCATGCCACTGCACTTGCTGATGGCCTAGCTGGAAAGTCATAGTGAGCGCCGAGAAGTCCCAGGTGATTTTTTTTAGTCTTTAGCCAGTGTATTCCTAGCACAAGATCAAACCCATCCAACGGAATAACCAAAAAGTCCACCAAAATAGTATCAGTACCTACCTTTAGTGGAGTCACGGCACACTCCCCGGGGCTAGACACCTTCTCTCTGTTGGCTACTGCTACCTGCAATCTTGTTCTGGGGTTGATGTGTAACCCCAACCGAGTTGTTGTAAGGTCACAGATAAAGTGGAACGACGCCAGTCAAACCCATTCCCCTTCTGGGGTGTTTTGGTATGCAAAAAACTGCTCGCACCTACTGATCCAAATCAACAGATCTGATTTGTCGTTGTATGCTGGAAATTCTAGCTTGGTGTAGCGTGGCACGGTGGTTCCTTCAATGCGTGGTTCGGTGGATTGAGCAGCTGGTGGTGGTTCGTTGTTATGTGTGGAAGAGACCTCAGCTCCCTTTCAACCTTCCTCCTTTGCAGCTGACATGGCTTCAACTCTTGCAGACAATGAGGCATGTTCCGCAGATAAGTTCTGAAACATCTGCAGAATTTGATCCAACTTGTCGTTGTCACCCATGACGCCTGACTCTGATACCAAACTGTTATGAGCGCGGGAAAAGGATCGTGTCACGGATCAGTGGGATGATTTAGGTGAGTGGGTTGGTTTGGAACAGTTGCGGTGTGGCCCTATGGTGATAATTGGAGCTCAAACGAGGAGATAGCCTACTCGGAAGCTCGTGAGAGAGAGTTATCTATCTCGGGGTTGGTTTTGATAAATTGCCTAAGTTTTATTCATATGACTGTGCTCCTTAAATAAGGATGCATAAGAATAAACTGCTACAATACTTCTACTAACTCTAGGACTCTATCAATACTATATCTCCTGATTTGTTAAGAATACTAAATTACTGAAATAATGAAATACGAAAATCAAATAAAGTAGATAGGGGTTATCTTAAGTTGTGGCCGTAGATTTCCCATGTTTCTTCCTCGAATAATGTTGTCCCATAAATGAGTCCATAACACATACTCAGTAAGAGTATACATCATGCCACTTACCTAACTATATGGTGTATAACATAATTGTTTTTTTTATTTGTCGTGCATTATTCATTACGATTTTTTCTTTTCCTAATACATTGAGTACATTATGGAATTTTTGTTAATCTCTTGTCATTTGATCCCTATTAACTCATTCTATAGGTTTCAGACTTATCTTAGGCATTTCCTATCATTTTAATATACAATTGTTTGTGTTATATAAAATTTGAGGTTACACAGTCCAGAGACACTTGTGTGTCTAGGATCATGTGACTAACACGAGCTAGGACACGGGTTGTGTCCTTGTCGTGTTAGCTTCCTGGAATATTTTTCACAATTCACACGGTCACACCACACGGACGTGTCAGTACCCGTGTTGTCCACACGACATTCAACACAATCATAAACAATTTAGCACAGACTGGAATACGGATCGTGTTTCCACATAGTGCTGTTCAAACAACACATTCAGGTTAACACGATCTAGACACGACTATATACTTACTATGTTAGCTCACTGGAATTATTGGGTGAATTAACACGACTTAGGACACAATTGTGTCCAACCTGTGCCACACTCCTATTTGATCAAAATCATAACATAATAATATCAAAATTCATTCTAAAGATTCATGTATTTTCCGTCAATAATCATCATGATAAGGCACTTAAAGCACAAACTCCTCGAGCTGGTTACAAAGGAAGAAGTAGAAGAAGATATCTTTGGCTGAGATAGTGGCAAAAAGAAATCAAGATGAGGTGGCAAAGAAAGATGAGTTTGAGCGATGACATGTCAACTAGTTTATAAAAGGAATAACTGTGAGTGGGTGTAGTGGGAATTTGTTAGTTGAGTTTGTTAGTAGCTGAGTCTGTTAGCTTATTTTACGGAAGTTTGTTATTCTGTTAAGTGCGGGGAGGGAAATATAAGGAGCATTATATATTAGGAGTCCAAGGAGAAATCAGATCCCCTGCTGCTGAACCTGAGCAACACAACCTTCCTCGAGCCAAACCCACACATGATGTAATACCCAGTGCCCAAACCCAAACCACATCCGAAAACCCCCTTAATTCTACAAAACATAGGGATAAAGATAGGTGGTCAAGCAAACTTGAATTACCTGTGTTCAAGGAAGTGGAGCCTGACGTTTGGGATTTCTGAGAGGAAAGTTATTTCACTCACTCGATTGACGAAAGCTAAGAAGATCGAGGCCGTTTGAATTGGTTTTGAAGGAGAAGCCCAGAAAATGGTTGCGATTCGAAGAGCGCACCCCCACCCTTACCTTGGGATCATTTGAAAGGAGAGTTGCTAAGGCAATTTCTTGGTCCTGGAGATGGAGCCTTACTGCTAATGTTATTTGCACTGCAGCAGTTGAGGTTAGTAAGTGATTATTGGGCTCAGTTTGCATTATTAACAGCCTCGGTTGGACAGATGGTTGAGGCTACCTTGGTAGCGGTCTTTATGAATGGTTTGGTGGAATATGTGAGGGATGAATTGTTGCTGATGTGTCCCAAGTGGCTGGGGCAGACTAAGCCGCAGGATTGGGTACGTTGGTTAAGTTGGGTTGAGTACTCTTATAACATTTCATATCATTCTTCTATTAATACTATTCCTTTCAGAGTAGTTTATGGAAGAGACCCTCCACCAATCATCAGATATGAAGCCATACATACCACCACCAATTGTGACTTGGATGAAGCTTTGAAGGAGAGAGACTTGGTCTTAGCAGAGCTGTGAATATTTGTTGAAAGCACACAACTATATTAAGGAGAGGGTTGATGGCAATAGTCGTGATGTGCAGTTTCAAGGAGGAGATCGAGTATTTTTTAGGCTGCAACCATACAGAATGAAATTGCTAGCCAAACGAAGAATCTTCCCTCGTTATTGTGGTCACTTTCAGATCTCCCAAAAGATTGGGTTAATAGTCTACAAATTGATTTTGCCTACTACTGCTACCATTCATCCAGTATTTCATATCCTCCAATTGAAGAAACCAAGGGGTAATACAGATGAAGTCCAGCCTTTACCCGAAGCTCTTTCAAAGGATCTCGAATGGTTGGTTGAACCAGAAGCCATTCAACAAGTTTGTCATAGCCTCCAAGGAGTTGAGGTTTTAGTCACTTTGAAGAATCTACCGCTCCTTGAAGCCACTTGGGAACGTGAAGAGGATATTGACAATCAATTCCTAACCTTCCACCTTGAGGACAAGGTGTCTTCTTTGGGGGAGTATAGATAAAGCACCAGCAGAGGCACCTGAAGCACATACTCCTCGAGCTAGTTACAAAAGGAAGAAATGGAAGAAGATAACTTGGGCTAAGATAGTGGAAAAAAGAAATCAAGATAACATGGGCTAAGATAGTGGAAAAAAGAAATCAAGATGAGGTGGCAAAGAAAGATGAATTTGAGGAATGACGTGTCAGCTGGTTTCTAGAAGGAATAAGTGTGAGTGAGTGTAGTGGGAATTTGTTAGCTGAGTTTGTTAGTAGTTGAGTCTGTTAGCTTATTTACGGAAGTTTCTTATTCTATTAAGTGGGGGGAGGGAAATATAAGGAGCATTAGTGTTGGTCACAAACCATCCTGGTCATTTCTTTAGATTTACGACTCATGTGAGTTCGTTGGTAAGAGGATCACAGCCCCTAGAAGAGCTGTTGGGCATTGTTATCTTTGAATTACAACAAACCTCTATTGATTGCCTTCTATGTCTATTTCCAATTAGCTGATATGTTCCTTGATTAATTGGTTCGTATCAGTGATTTATTCACCTAGTTCAATCACATATGGAAAGCCAAGAAAAAAGACCCACTAAAGAATTATTTCCACAATAAGCTTTTGGGAATGACATTAGAAAGTCAGTTTAACATTTCCATATAAAACTAAAAGTTCTAGCAGGATAAAATAGTTCGAGCGATAAGCACTTATTGATTTCTTTTCAAATGTTTGGAAACAAGGAAAGATACAAGCACCCGCGAATATTAGTGACTGGTCTTGCCTCTGAGCATTATACTTAGGAAGCAAAAATGAACTATCAAAAATCATTCCAAAAAACAAGCAATGCAATAATGTTAACTAAACAAATGAAAATATTATAACTAAGTGGCAAAAACTCATATCTGAAAGGCCACGTTGTCCCAGTGAACACCTCATAAAGGAAGCCAAAATAAACAACTTATTGAGTGTATTAATACACATGCATGGATAAATAGTAATGTAGTTTGAATGGTAAAAAGTAGAGATATAAATGATGTTTCTGTAAATCCTAACAAATTAACAATATATTTGGTTGTTAAAAATGTAGCACATGGAGGATAGATACTAAAGTCACAGAATTATATTTTCTCAAAAAAATGTTCAGGTCCTTTGTCGGATATTTGAAGTACCTTTAACATTAACAAGACATGTCAATTTGATCAAACTAAAATCTAGAGGCAAAGGATAATCCTAAGTTCACCCAACAGTGATGTGGTTTTCCTACTTTGTAAGGAAGCATATGCCTACTTTTCCTAGTCACTTATGTGTGTAAGTAATGCTACGTCCCCGCAAACAAACAGACAAACAATTCCTATCCGTAATTTACTTCCAACAATACAGCATATCCATCAAAACTTTACGCATTAACAACTAATCATACTACCAACGGAAAGATCAAAATAAAACTCGAAACTTCAATACTTGTTCCAGACTTCATTCAACAATCTCTAACAGCAGCAAACAGATATATATATATATATATATATATATATATGAAAGAAATGCGAGGCGATTGAATTCCTATATAATTTTGTTCGAAGTATACATTTTTTAATTTCTTCTAGAAACATCATCCAATATACTTAATTAACAAAACCAGAAATAAGGGCAGAGAAAAATAAAAGAAAGAAAAAAGTGAAAATACCACAAATCTTAATAGGAGCTTCAAGCTCAAGAAGATTAGGTTGACTAAGAAAGACTTCCTTAGATGATACACAAAGCTGTCGTATTTCGGCCTCTGTTAAATGAACTTGTTTCGCAGTCTTTCCACATTTGGGCTCTACTAACCTTCGTATTATGTCGTCAAGTAAGTTGTCGTCCATCATCACTTTCTACTTAAAAGATGAAACCCTAACCACACGGGTGGAGGGGTTCAAGGAGAGAGGAAGAGGATTTTGTACTTATTTAACACCTTTTCTTTGTTATTCAAAGACTAAACGACGTCGTCTTGTGTTTGGGT
>CANYCX010015685.1:0-10084 GCA_948193385.1 Breynia disticha f. nivosa
GGTTGTTGATTTGGTTTGCGTTAGACCTTGAGAATTAGCTTAAGTTGCTGGCTTGGAATGATGTAATTGTTGCATGAAAATGGTATAATGCATGTTGGCTTGTTTGGATGAGTAGATGTACTTATGAAGTTCAATTTGCAATCTGTTCTGTAGGGGCAAACGGCCAGGGAACGGCCACCAAAACCGTTCCCCATGGCCGTTCATCCCTGAAAAATTGTTCTGCAGGGGCAAACGGCCAGGGAACGGCCACCAAAACCGTTCCCCATGGTCGTTCCCCCTCTGGACGTTTTGCCTGGCAGGGCAAACGGCCAGGGAACGGTTTGGTGGCCGTTTCCCTTGCCCGTTTCCGCTGTTCAGCCTTTCGAAAGATCACCTAAAGTATGTGTTTGACTTGTTGTTTGTTTGTGATAATTAAAATACCTAAACTATAGTGGAATTGGAGGAAATTAGGCCGAGGATGGCCGAAGTTCCCTTGCGCATCGCAGTCTTCCAACTTAAGGATCGCTTACTGAGTATTTGTAAAATACTCACCTGTTGTTTGATTGTTTTAAATATGTGCAGATCGTCAGTAGCAGGTGCTGGGACTTGATTTTCGGGTGGAGCGTACGCGTGTGATACCTACAGCAGGTTGGCTCCGGACAGAGTTTTTTTGGGATTTATACCTTGGATTTTGTATAGCCTCTCACATAGGTTATAGACTTGGCAAAGTGTATTGTTTTAAACCAAAACTCATGGCTTCCGCATATTTCACTCTTTTGTACCGAGTTTGGTTTAAACTAAATGCATGTTTGCCACATCGATTTCATATATATATGATTGCACATGTTTTTATTCATTGCGAATCTTCTTTGTTCTCGTAGTGGTGATTTTAAAAGAAAAAAAAAATATAGCGCGAAATCGAATTTATCGGAAAAAGAATTTTGCGAATTTTGGCGTCACACAAACGTCATGGGCGGAATAAATTATGCTTTCATAAAATTAACAAATTATTCACCAATAAAAAATTTTGAAATTAAAACAAAGGAGAATCCAATCCGTAAATAAATTTACTTTCAGGAATGAGGATTTTTACTTTTATACAAAAAATTAATTGTTCTCAAGATTGTTGAAAATTAAACTTTACCTTAAGGAAAAAATGAAACTAATTTAATTAAACTTATTAAATTGTGTAACGGAATTTAAAAAAATATATAATGAAACAATACCTTTTTTAAATTTGTAATATGTAAGTTACTCCTTTAGTTTTTTTTTTAAAAAAATTTTTGTTAGTATTTTTTTAATCTCGAATATGCTAAATTTTCCATAAAATATTATGAAATAAGATCTTATATAATAAATATTTGTTAGCACTTGAAACGTTAACGTTTAATTCAGTTTCAAGATATTAATTTCTCATTCAAGCAACATTATTATTCGTAGCAACCTAACGGAAATAATCTCTTGGTTATCTATATATATAGTTCTAATTTTTTTGCAATTTTAGGGCATCTAGAATTTCAATGCTAATTATCAAAATTAGTCACAAAATACAGTGATATGTCGTGTATTATGATAATATTAATTTTATAAATTTACGTAAATTAATTTTGTTACAAGTAAAATTTAATAAAAATATATACAACATTGAAAAATAAATATAATATTATTTTTATTTTAATATAATTTATCATGTATTATAAAAATAGTTTGAATTTACTCTTACAGTTAAATTAATTTATTTGAATTATAAATTTGTCTCGTGTAATTTATATACAAAGCTAAGTCTCCATTTGTTTGGAGGAATTCATTTTTTAGGAAAGTATTTTCTTGATTTTTCAACTTTTGTTATCAACAGAAAATAAGTGAACGAAATTGTAACTTAAAATCGAAAAAAAAAATAATTATTCCTAGTAAATTTTCAAATAAAATATTTTTCTTATCTAAAATAAAAAATTATTATTTTTTATATTTTTAAATATTTGAATATAAAATACCAAAAAATATGTTTCTGAAAAAAAAAGATTCTGAAACATTGAAAATATTTTCCGCAGAAAATCAATTTCCGCCAAACAAACGGAGCATAAATGACACAACAATCATCACTTGCATCTGTTTTAGTATAGTATATAGATAGATAGATATATATTAGTTGTAATTAGAAATGATGAATATAAAAAATAAAGATGAATTTACCATGCCTCCCCAAATTAACAAATATTTACCAATTAAGGACACAAATGACTCATTCTATTGAAGTACAAATACATATAATTATCACCTTGACGGTCCAAAATCTTGCAAAATTTACTCAATTTCCGTTAACTTCCTTACATCTAATCTAATTCAAAATCACAAAATCATTTTTGGTTAATATCAATCGAGCAAGGTTGGTAAAGGAGGAATTAATGCCAGCATTTAAGAGTCATCACATGCACCATTAATACCCCCACAAAAAAAACCCTAAATTCACCATGGAAGGAAAATCTCCATTCAAAAAGCTTCGAAAACCTTGATTCGAATTCACAGAGAAGATCGAAGAAGAAGAAGACGAAGACGAAGAGAGTAATATAGAAAAAATGATGAGTTCGAATGAGTTAGGCGTCGTGAGTACAATCTATGAAGAAGAATGTGAATGTTCTTCTGCTTCACCTTCTTCCTCACCTTCGCTTTCTTCGTCTTCTTCTCCAACTCTTCTTCATTCCAGAGTCCAGTCATGGTATTTTTTATTATATGTTATTTCAGTTTTTTTTTTTAAATCTTTTTTTCTGGCTTTAATATTTTTTTTGTGGGGTAATTTTTATAGGTCATTGGCTACCGGAAGAGAAACAGATGTTACAATTTATGTTCAAGGAATGTGCTTCCATGTTCATAAGGTCACTCACTTACTTATCTTTTAATATTATTTATTAATCATTTTATTATTTTAAAATTCCAAACTCTATCACCTGAATTATCTTCATGTTTTGGATTTGTTTTTATTATTAATCATTTTATGCAGTGCTTATTTTATTTTATTTTTTCAGTATAAATTAAAATAATCATATTTCTATCAGATCAAACATATTTTCTTTCTTCTTTTGTTCGCTGCATATCATTGTTTCCCGTCTTGGATGGTAAATATGCAACAATTATATTATTTACAGATCAATTTTTTTCTTCTTAACGTGTTTTTTGTTGTTTTTTTTATTTTCTATTTTTAAAATTGTGGCCTAAATATGTCCTTGTTTATGATTAGTGCATTGTTATCGTGTTTCGTCATGTAGTTGTCAAAATGTCTTTTGAAAAACTTCCGTATTAAATTAGATTTTAGATTTTTCCTTCATCTTTTTCTATGTTAAACTATAATTTAAAAGAAAAACACCCCAAAGATATAAACTAATTTGTAAATTGGATGTTCGGTAACTTAGAAATTCTGACGGAAAAAAAATTAAGGGGTTCGAAAAGGTGTTTCGGCAAAAACAGCAAAAGAAGATAGGGCTATAAATAAGTACCAATCAGAAATTTATGGAAAGTTGTGGGTCTTTTTTCAATTATTACATTTCTGATCCTTTTCATTATTTCATTTTCATAGGATCCACTGACAGCGAGGAGTGCTTATTTACAGCGCCAATTAACGGACCTCAATGAACTAACGCTGCCGTTAAACTTAACACGGGAAACGTTCACTCTTATTACGGATTTCTGTTACGGCTGCCACGTCACTGTAACGCCGTTTAATGTAGTTGCGTTAAGAACCGCAGCGGAGTTGCTTGAAATGACGGAGACTAACGGCAAGCGCAACGAGAACTTAAAGCAAATAACGGAGAAATATTTCCGTCGAGTGGTAACCGTTAACTATGAGCTGGCGATGATTGCATTCAAGTCCTGTTTGACTCAACTTCCGGAGGCAGAAACGACATCGTGTCTTTTGAGTCGAAGTCTTGAAGCGTTGACTTTGACGAATAGGTGTGAGGAGTTAGAAGATTGCGTTGCTGACATCATCAAATTGGAGGCCGAAGAGTTTGAGATTGTTGCAGATGTTTTTCAATCTACGCTCACCTGCCATGATCTTCTTTACAGGATCATTGATCTCTACTTTAAGGTGTTGCATTTCTCTACAGGATTAATTTCTCCTACTAAATTCATCGGAAAATGCATTTTTTTGACGAATTTCGTTGGAAATTTCTAAAAAAATAGTCGGAAATGACATTTTCACTTGTTGCGTCGATTTTTTCGATCTTCAGCTTAAGAATGTTGCTGTATTGGTACAGGAAAATCTCGGCAAAATGACGGAGGAACAGAAGAACGATACGTGCAGTTTCATAGACTGCGACAAGCTATCACCACAAACACTGATGCATGCAGTTCAAAATCCTATACTTCCATTAAGGTTCATTGTCCGAGCCATGTTGATTGAGCAACTAAACACACGCCGCGCTATCTTAGCAACTGCCAACCACCACTATTCTCTAAGAAACGAGGCTGTTGTTGATCATGACTTCACATTAGGCTCAATCCTCCGTCGCGAGGCAGCTGCTCGTGAATCAGTTCATCTCAAGGCGGAAATGGAATCAACCAATTTGCGGATTAAGAGCTTAGAGAATAAGCTAGCGGGAATGAAGAAGTTGTTGGAAAAGTCCGAGAAAGAAAAAGGTGAAATGGAGAAGAAGCTAAAAGGAAGAAGGCAAAGAGATAGCAATACGACAAAGCAAGTTGCCTTCGCTTATAACAATGTCGATGACAGTAATCACGATAGGATTTGGGTTGGCGAAGCAGAGAAAAATGAGAGGAGTGTTATGGAATCATCCAGGTCGGCAAGTTTTCATTTCGATACCATTAAGGATGGAAGAATCGAAAGAGGGGAGCGAGGTTCGACTTCTTTCGCGAGTTCTAGGTTCAGTTCTGGAACCGACAAGAGTCCTCGGACAAATAAGGTTAGTGGGAAGGGGTTGCTTAGTAGATTAAGAAGTACATTTTGGGCATCGAAAACGTCAGCCAAACCAAGTGATGGTCGTGGTTCCAGTAAAACCAATGGCAGTCGAGATGTTGAAAATGTCGACATGTTGACAAGGAAGATTCATCTTCTCACAAATGGAAATTCCTTTTAGCTAATCACTACAAATCAAATTCATACGATCAAATTCCGACGAATTCCGTAGAAAAATGTAGTTTTTTTGACAAAATTCGTTAAGTAGATCTTTTCGTTAATTTTTTTTCTAGTTTTATTTCAATTTGAGATTAAGTTTAAAATACACATTTCAAATCCTCCTTTAATTGACTGTTGATGTGTTTATTAGATAGAATATTGCAAGTTAATATGTTTGTGATTTGTGAAAGTCAATCTTTGCATATATCATGAATTCTCTAAATAATTTTTTTTCTTTATTATTATAGTTTATCATTAAAATTCAACTTCAATTTTCTATTTATCTTATATTTTATTTAAAAAAATTTAGTAGTTAAACACAAATAATCACAATTACTCTTTATCTTTGTTGTATTAGTACATTCAATCACTTATTGTTTTTCCTTCTTCTCAACCTTTTAATTATTTATTTGAATATTTTATAACAAATCCATGTAGTTTTAGATAATCGATTAAAAATATTATTAAATAAAATTTGAACTCTTTATGCTTTGTAATTATTAATTTATAGAAATTATGAAGATCATTTTCTACTAACTTTTTTTCACTGAATTTCAATTATTTTTTTCTTGTACTGAACTAAATTTCAACTTTTAGAGCAGATCTCAACCAATGACTTTTTTTTTGTTTTGAATTTTCACTTTGTCTTTTCTCTTGTTCGTAATGAGGATAGCAGTCAGACGAGCAAATTTCATGGTAGAAATCAGATTCAGAACTGATCGTAAATATGATTCATAAGTTGGAGTTTGATTAAATTATTGTGAGAAAACTTATTTGTTATATTTTTTATTTAAAATTTTGGAAAAATGTGTGTTTGCATTTGAAGATCGACTACTTTTTTTTTAATAGACCTAGCCATAATCACCTTAACCCAGCTAGGTTGATCTCAAGAAAGATCGATTATTTTAAAGGGTTATTTGGTTTGGGGAAAGTAGACTAAGGAAGTCTAACTTACCGGGAAGTAGAAAAAAATGTTTACTTGGTTGAAAATAATTACTTGGTTGAAAATAAGATTTCTACCTCCCGGAAAATCAGCATCTCAACTTTCTTAGTATAAAGGAAGTTACTTTCTAAGC
This sequence comes from Breynia disticha f. nivosa, assembly GCA_948193385.1. Classification (NCBI taxonomy): domain Eukaryota; kingdom Viridiplantae; phylum Streptophyta; class Magnoliopsida; order Malpighiales; family Phyllanthaceae; genus Breynia; species Breynia disticha. Next base: position 6,181 of record CANYCX010015685.1, read on the forward strand.
TAAACCAAGGGAAGTGCAATTTTCCTAAGGAATTCACTTTTATATTCTAAAATTATTCTTATTTTTTAAAATAAATTCAACATTACTCATTCAAAATATATTTTAAATAAATAGTGGCATTTAATTTTTGGGACAATATTGTCATTGCATACGTAAATTATAATATTTTGAATAAATAATATAATTACAACTGTAGGGAATTCAAAACTGAAACAAACAGTCTCTTGTTACACTTCTCGAGAAATACGATTTCTGGAAAGTACAGTTCCTGAAAAATATACTTTTCGGGAAGTTTATTTAAATGAACCAAGTGAGGCCTAAGAATCCATTAGAAAAATTAAGAGAGATTAATTGCTTGAAATAAAATAATAAATGAGAGACAGCTTCAGTGTTGGTATAAAAAATTAATTTAGATCATTATTTATAAATTAGATAAATAGAAATAACAAAAATAAAATCAAATCAAAACCAACAATAATAATATTGTTGGTATAATCTTGACAGTAACAGCTGCCAAGTTCATACAAATTTATAGAAAAAAATTAAATACGTATTTAGATCTGTAATTTAAGTTTGATTTTCTAACATAGATTCAATGTATTTTTGTTCGACGTAAGCCTTCTATGGCGCACAAACAACTGTAGATGGGATATTTTTGAAATTAAAATTTTCTCATGTTCTATATTTAAAACGGGACACAGTGTCTCCCTCGCCATACCAGGATCTTTCTGTTCTTCGTGCACTAACTTATTTCTCTCTTTGCCGCCAAATTCGACCACTCAAATCGGTCGTTACGATCCGTTTATAGTGGGGAGCTGCCTTCTTTCCTTAACGTTCAATCTTTTTATCCTCGTTGATGGGTTCACTAACATGTGGAGGTTGGGGCCCGCCCACCTGTTTTCCTGATTTTGAATCTGGACCGTTGAGATCATCCAAGTTACGATTTGTCTCTCCGCCTTACGTCACCTCTACTTTCAGCCTCGGCGTCAGAAATCCTGTGGCTGTATCAGCAATGGAGGAAGCAGCGAGTTCTTTAACACTTACTGCTTCTGTCAACTCAGCCTCAGGTATTCTTTTCAACTCAAACACTCTCCACATTATAAACACGCGCGTTTCGGTTTTTGATCATTTCAGTATATAATAATTCTTAAAGAACTGTTTTTTCATTAATCATTCTGTTATTACTTTTACTATCTGTTACTCGGTCTAAATTCAACAGAAGTTGACCATTTTCTAAGTTAGTTTACGTACTTCACCAAGACTCCAAATCTGTAATGACTTGATTTTAAAGCTGATTTTAATAACAATGAGTAACAAGCTTGTTAATATCGCAGTATTTGAGTAGTGGAATATGCATACACATAGTAAATACGAATAGATTTGTAATGGCAAGTATGAAGTATGCATATGATATGACAGGTGAAAATGGTGCCGCCACAGTTACAGTTGAGAAGGCGACAATTATATGGTGGCATAAAAGTTCAATTGGTAAACCTGAGAAACAACAGTTACTGCAACAGAAAGGTTGCGTTATTTGGATTACTGGATTCAGTGGCTCAGGTTGGTTTCAATGTTGGTTTGTTTTGATTGCTTAGATTGGCTAGTTTTCCATTGGTTAAGTGCTTAAATTGGCTAGTTTTTGATTGGCTAAATGCTTAGATTGGCTAGTTTTCGATTGGTTAAGCCTGAAAAGAGAAATGGTACTAAAGGTTGTTCGGAATTGCGCTTGATTTTGTTTCATTTTGCATTGATTTGATGTTGCAATCTAATAGGGAAGGCCCACAATCTGGTCTTTGTTACGTGGTGGTTTTAGTTAAATGCTCTTAGTTTTATGGTCATGTAGGGAAAAGTACTTTGGCATGTGCTATCACTCAAGCTTTGCACGCGAGAGGAAAATTGACTTACATTTTAGATGGAGACAATGTTAGGCATGGCCTTAATAAAGATCTAACCTTCAAAGCAGAAGATCGCGTGGAGAACATTAGAAGAGTTGGTCAGTGATCATATTTCACTCTGTTTATCTAATTTTTCTTTTCCGAATTGTTATTCTTTTGTCGTGATTAATTAAATTGTTGTGATTTTCAGGTGAAGTGGCAAAGCTATTTGCAAATGCTGATATCATCTGCATTGCGAGTTTAATATCTCCCTATCGCAAGGATAGAGATGCTTGCCGTGCATTATTACCAGACGGTGATTTCATTGAGGTTTGTGCTAATTCTGAACAAGAATCCAACCGAGTCAGAAATTTGTTTGTTAGCTGTTGGAAACAATAAGATTCATAAATTTTGCTTTGAAAGGTTTTCATGGATGTACCTCTCCATGTTTGTGAAGCAAGGGATCCAAAGGGATTGTATAAACTCGCTAGAGCTGGAAAGATCAAAGGTACAGTCAATGACAGATCTTAGATCATTATGTTTGCTTTGTTTTCATAGATCGGCATTGGGAGATTCTTGGTGTTACATTGAAGTTTGTTAAATGACTGGTTCATCTTGCAGGTTTTACAGGAATTGATGATCCATATGAACCACCAATGAACTGTGAGGTGAGCATAACTTAAGCTGAACTTTGTTTCTCTTAGAGGTTTCAGAACTTGCAAAATGAGCATTTAGCATATTTATTATCCTCTTACATTGGGATTTTGCTTCAAAAGAGAATGTTAGTTAGATTATATCTCTTTACGTATCATTCTCTTTGTTTTCTACTCTTTTTTTGAAAGTTCAACTTGTGTCGTTTTCATCAGATAGCTTTGAAGATAACAGGAGAGAGTTGTCCATCTCAATTTGAAATGGCCGAAACTGTAATTTGTTACTTGGAAGAGAAAGGTTATCTGCGTGCATAAACCTTCCAATATGAGCTGCTGAGACAATTACTCAGCAACCAGGCAAAAAAGAATAAATAAATGGAAATTCCTTCTTCTGCAAGGAAAGGTCATTTATCGGTGACGTCTTCTTAGCAGACTGGTAAGTAAATATTTTGATTGCTTAATTGAATAGATCCACTATCAATCGTGCTCGTATTGTTGTGAAAAAAATCTAGTTTTGGCAGGCAGCAGTAAATAAGCAGAGAACCCTCCATTTGTTTGGAGGGATTAGGTGGGAGATATGATTTGTAGGAAGTGTACCGTATTGTGTTATGCCATTTCCATAATTTTCTTTTCTTTCTTGACATGTATGGTATACCCATTTCAAAGCATAGATTTTTAGATTCTGATACCTTAAATTTCACAATATATTAGTTGAGCTTTAGTCGATAAAGAGAGCATAATGTAAGATTCTTAAACAGTTATATGTAGATGTTAGAATATTTTTTTTTATTTTGTTCTTCCCACTCAGTATCAAGTAGGTTCGCTCTGGGAGGTAGGCGGAGCTACCTTACGTGAGGCGTCTTCCAGGCTCAAACTCGCATTGCGTGGAGCCACCGGAGGTGATTTGACACTACACCAATGTTAGAATATTAACTAGTGAGAACAAAAAAAATATCTATAAAGTCGTATAGGCCAAAATTGACTGCATAAAGTGCATGGAGATGGTGGGCTAAAGTTGATGCTTAAACAGTTTTCTCAGGCCAGTAGAGATAAACTTAAATGGCGAAGCATCATCCCATAATAGCGTCACCGGCGCACAAGAATTATCCACTACCCAGATCATAAAGAGAGTTGTTTTTGACTGGTTTGGACACCATTATTACAGTACGAATTCTCACATGCCTCTTCCATTTTTCTGCAACAATGCTGTTCTGACTGTAATTATCGTACACAACTCCCGTAACACAAGAGAGAGCTTTTGAAAGCCAGTTCACATTGCACAGATTCATCAACTTACAAATCTTAAATGAAACAAAACGATAAAACGAGAAAATCTAAATGAAACCAAGACTACTCACACCCACATGTGCTCTTCTGTGA